>BMAO01023688.1:0-24025 GCA_019973975.1 Trichonephila clavata
AAAATCCCGGAAAATGATGGAGTCGCAAACGTTCAAGACACCGTACAAACCCCGGAAACATCACATAGTCAGAGACTAAATTCTAACGAAACCACCTCTCAGTATTTTGATTAACAAAGTATAGTGGCAGCCAATCCAGTATAGCGGTTAGTGACGTTGGACCTTAAAAGGCATGGATGTTTGCAAGCGTATAGTGCTTTTGCTGCAGGGGGTACTCTAAATAGCCATCAAGCCTTAAGTTATCTCTTGAAGTTGGTAAAAGGGAAAACGGAATGGAGGTCCGTGACCACCTCCAGGGTGATCTCTATCAAAATTGGAATGGAACTGAGCCAAATCTGATTTCTGTACGGTGCTCAAAGCTACGGTGAATGACAGATTTACAACTAGCCCCTTGCCATGATGAATTTGGTTGGCCATAATCTGATGAAATCGATCAGGTGGCATAAGTAACAACAACATAAGTAACAAGGTGCATTGTTAGTGAATGGAACTGACTGTTCCTTCGTCATCTTCGTAATGAAGCAAAACGCAAAGTACAGTACGGAAAACAACAGGCTATTACCTATTTCTTTAAAAAAATAGCCATTTTTAACAAAGTCGGCTACTCAATTTTTATTATAGACAGTTTTATGCCTTAATTAAGTATTTTTCTTAGTCAAATTAATTTATATTATGTGTTCATTAATTTTCATTTTCGTGAGGTAAATGCTTTATGCCTTCAAAAATACATACTTTTCTTTTGTTTGAGGATATTTGGGTAATTAATTTTCTGTTTTATTCTCAAGCAAACAGTACATACATATGCAGTATAATATTTTTTGAGAAAACACTTGTATTAATTCTTTTTTAATCCCATTCTCGATATCCCGGCATTCTCACAAATTCCGTCACCCATTTGTCTCCATTAGACAGAGTTTTCAGGACTCCACTGAACTCTGATATTTTTTCGGCGAAACTGAATTTGAAATTTTGAGCTAATATAAAACACATAATTCCGAGACTAAAATTAATTGGAAAGCATTTAAACAATAATTAAATAAAAGTGAAAACATTAAAAAATTTTAATTATTCTTTTATTTACAGAAATAAGAATTTATATTTATACAACTGCAAATGTTTACAATATCTTAATATGTTATTTTAAGAAATAACTGTAAGTTGATAAAATGTAAGAGATTCACAAGAAATTGTTTCCCATTCAGTTATAAAATAATGTAAGGACATGATTAAGTATCCAAGTTCATTTAAACATAAGCAAAATAAATACGAAATTTTAACTTTTAAAAAGAATCTGCTAGTTAAATTAACTTAAAATTGGAGGTCTTCACCTAACACAAATTCCAAATGCATATTCATTAATGGAATTGAAAGAAATTTTGTTTGATTAGTCACTTACCCTAGTTTTTCTTGCAGAAAATCTTAATGGAAAAGACCGGTTACAAAGACATAGAGTAAAATAAAACTTGGTACTGTGTGATGCTTCATATGAAAGCTAAAACAGAGTGAAAAACAAGAAATTATGTTTTTATTTTGTTAGTCCTTGAAACAGGAATATAAATGGCCTATGTTTTGCACGAATAACTGGTTTAATATGTTGCAAGCGGATGTATGTTTCACCTTAAACTATTTAATAGTAATTGTGGATACAGATTCTAATTTAAATATAATTAACGGACTGTACATTTTAAATCGAGATAAAAAATAATTTAATGAATTTAAGAACAGGAATGAATAGTTTAGAATTGATCACTAAGAATAGAATTTCGACGAAAGAGAATTCAACAAGAACAAATTTGTCACATACCAACCTTTATTCCATGATTCGATTCATGCATATCGAATAAGAACAAAATAGCTAATAATCAAAACAAAAATATCTGTTGCCAGGTGTTTTACAGGATTAAAAAAACGAGTGAGACAAATGAAAAATAATTAAATACATTGGAGTAGCTTCATTTCACATGAGCCAACAGTAATGAAAGAAATTAATTTATTAAAATACAATGGGATTTTCAAAATTTTGAAAAAAAAAATAATAACTGGTGCTAAAAATGTTTAGTTGTATACATTTATCAGTAAAGAGCATGACTACCTCAATTGTAGATGCAGACTCGACTGGGACGATTCATCTCTGCAATCATGTCGTTCATCACACTTATCTTATATCTGTAGCTCTATTTTTAAAGATGACGGGATGTCAATTCATTTAAGTATACGTAGAGCAGAAAAACGTCCCTCGATCATGTCCTAGGCATTCTCAATTGGATTCCAGTTGAAGGCATGTGCTAACCCAGGTGTCGGCAACATACGGCACGTGTGCCATATGTGGCACGGGGCATAATTCCCATTGGCACACTGCACTACTCAGCAAATTTGTAAATTTTTGAGTGAATAGAATTTGACAAATTTGTAATGGACCTTGTTTGACAAACATCTCCAGAATTATGGACAGTGACGGAATTCTGAAAAAAATTGAAAAATAACTTTAAAAATAAATTTATAGCATTTTGTAAATTATTGAATGCCATTGCTGAAGAGATTTAATTGTTTGAAAAGTGAAAATTACGTGTCCTCTGCTTTCTGCTTTTGTTCTGCAAATATAAGTAAAAAATCTTTCCTCGTATGAAAAATATTTCGAGTCCTCAAAGAAATTGTTTAACAACTAAATGCTCAGAATCGTGTCAAATTGAAAGTTTCAAATTATACCCCTAATTTTGTGATACAAAAGTAGAGTGGTTCAAGCACTAGGTTCGCATTAAAAATTGTATTCATCTTTTTATTTAATAATAATGAAGGGAAATACTTATAATTTATGTTGTCTATTTCTTATTTAAATATATATGTTTATATATAAAAATACATAATATATGTACAATTTAAATTTTTTTAATTTTTGTCGAAGAAACAGTTATATTTTATGCTGTTTATTTTTATGTTGAGAAGTGTTTTTAAATAATGTAAAATTAACATATAATATAGCTGAAAATATCTATTGTATGGACTTCTGTTCTCTAACTCTACATGTATTAGCTCGTGAATCGAATTGTTTCAAAAATGTTCTACTGAGTGGCACACTGAATCATATTGGTAGATTGGTTTGGCAAGCCACAGCTAAAAGATTGCCGACCCCTATGCTAACCATTCCATTCGATGCAGTATTTCACGTTCCACGTATTGGTTGACAATGCTAGCTCTATTTATTCTTGTGTTATTGTTCCTAAACATAACATCAGGTCCCATGGCTGCCACATATACGAAGACTAAAACTCGATAAAGGACTGCTATCACAGAAACGGAAAGAAATAAGTTAACATCATTTAGGCTTCCCTACTTACATCCTCTCACAAACCACCCTACTTAAGATTGACTTCTTTGGATTTTCCAGATCCGTATCTGTTAGAAATCATTGTTTATTCTGAATTGTGACTCATCTGTAAACAAAATACATTGCACCATTGTTGTGGTATCCAAAAGATGTGGTTCAGAGTCTAACTCTGTGAGACGACTTCAATGACACCTTAATTGTATGACAGATCTATACGGTTCCTTCTATTAACTCTTGGGAATTCCTTTTGGGCCATCATTTTTTCAACCAACTTTCGCCGAAGACAGAAAGTGTGATTATGCAAATTATGTTTAATATATATATTCTGTATTCACGAGTTTGGGAGTTAGGGAAGTGAGAATAAATTGGATGTGAAGTGAATAGATGAGAAGCGAAGTAAATCGGCAGTGAAACGTATACGTAAACAGTGTACGAGGCGAGAAGTTGGAATAATAAAGAAGTGATTAGTTCAACTATTGGAGAAGTGTTGAAGTCCACGCAAACATATTAGAAGATTGCAAGATTTCAGGTACTGTGATCTTTAATCAAGTTAGAGAGTTGAATTATTAGTGCGGTCCTTAGAATAATAATCTATGTATATATTCTCCCCTTGCCATCTCGTTTCACCCTCGTGCTCTGACTGATCAAAGTTATCTTATTTAGAGTGTTGTGTCTGAGTTGAAACAGTGATAAATAAAATAATTGAAGTTCATCATGGCCTCTGATCATTTAGTTCCTCCTACACCTCTAGCCGGGTTACAGGAAAGAAGGGATATGAATTATTTATAACTGATGACCGGCTGAAATGTAAATGCCTTTCATGCAACCGTTTTCTAAGTGATGGTCAGGAAATCTTTATTTTTTCACACGTTGCAGCACTCGAAGGAGGTTGGATGGTTAAACTTTTCCGATAACGCAGAGCTTGCAAACAAAGATATAGCATCCTCGTGGGTGGTTATAACCCTAGGATGTTCACTACCAGATTTTCTTGACACCGTATGTTTACTTTCATAGTGATTCTACAAGTGGTTGATTATCGAATGGTTGACATTTAAGGCTCGGGAAATGTCCAAGGGTCATACCCCAGAATGCATCCATCCGATTGTATACTAGCTATGCATTCACTCAAACGCTGATAAAGAAATCTTTTTCAAAAGTTTGGAGCAAAGAAATAAAGAAATTAACTTCAAACATTGTAATAAGCCCAACGCAAGAAAAGGAATAACAATCGCTGAAATAAACCTGTATATATATATATCACATTACACAGCCCTGTGAGTGCTAAAGCAAATATTTTACTGTGGGGCTACTTCCGCCATTTCATTGCAATTTATATACGAAAATATCGTTTCTTCTTCTTGAGTTATGCACATCTTATTGTTTCTTCTTCTTGAGTTATGCATATCTTATTGCTTATTCATTATTTTTAGACATAACGTGTGTATCAGTTTATAAATGTAAAAATAGAAACAAAATAATAATAAATTGAGCAATCAGAAGGGCATATGAAAGGTACATCATTTTGTATGCATGGTTTTTGTATGTATGACTTAAATGCAAAAGTTTTATCCGTTATATATTTTTAACGTGATTTTGAAAGCCAAGTCAGTTTCACTAATTGGTGACTAAATTAACTAAGCGGACTGTAAATTCTATAAATTGTAATCAGCAAAATTGATCCCAACCATATGGAAGAGATTACTAGACTTTCAAAATCGATTGAAAAATTGAAGAAATAAATCAGTTTAAAAGTTGGTTCGAAACCAATTCAAGTATACAAAAAAAAAAAAAAGTTTCGCCAACAGGTGCCAAAACTAATCACAAATAAGAGAAAAATAAAACTAATCATAAAATATCTTTTGGGATTTTTGTATGCATAAAAATATTTTTCATGTGTAAACGAAGCCTTAACTGAATGTGAACAATATTTGCAAAAGTAAACTATAGATAATAAATACATTTTTATGGGATTTCAGGGAACATTTAGTTTTTAATAAAATAATAAATATTATATGTGAGCGAAAATAATTCAGTAAAACTCAAACGTGTTTAAAAGGCATCTTGTTAAATAACACAAATTTCTAATATACAATCAAAGCGATTGTTTAAAAAAAATGAAATTTTCACTTAATTTTGCCCAAAATCAAATAAATTAATAGTTTACTAAAAACAAAATCAATTTTAAAGTACATTTCAGACAAAATTTGAAAACAAAATACCTTAAATATACAAAATATATATAATCTAGTTTATAACAATCATCAACACGATAACCCCATCAGAATTAAATGAAATTAATTTTAAAAAAATACCTATATATCGATAAAAATAAATTATAAAATTTATAAAAAATATAACGAAATTATATTATATTCAGACACGCAACGTATGTTGTTTTCCTTGCAGTAATATATTGCTTGTGGAAAATTGAGTCTTACAGGAAAGGTGAGCTTCCCAGTATGAATTTGCATATTATGGCAATCCTAGAAGATATATGTGATCAGGGTATATATAATATAATAGAAAATACATAAATTTAAAAAAAATCCTTTTAAATTATTTATATTTCTTCGATTATTGTGAACAAAAGTTAATATAAATTTGAAAATTCTGTTGAATTTAAAAATTATTTTTACAGGAAAGCCTAGAAAAAAAACCACGAAATTTCTTAAAATATTAATTTAAGCATTTCTTAAAAAAATAACTAGTAATCTCAGACCTAAATTCAAAAAATCTTTTTTAAAAAAAAACATATGTCTGGGAGTAAATACAAAAAAAGTTGAAGACTTTATCTTGAACAAAAAAGGCCTTAGGGATTAGAAAACACTTATATCTCCAAAATTAAAAGTCTAAGAAAAACGTATTTGAAGTTTGTAAAGGCATAAGACAATAACCTATAATGCCCGTAAAGCTATCATTTTTAATATGTTATTTTTCAATTTATGTTCTACGTTAAAACTCTACTTTAATTAAATATGAATAAAAACATTTTCTTTTAATTCGAAATATATTTTCACATAATATTGGTAGAATTTGTTAAGACGATAGTTTATTCAGCTTAATCTTATCTAAGGGTTGCAATATCGGATCATAAGTTCAATATCGGTATTCTGTATCTTTTAGATCTTAATACCGGGGTACCTGTTTTAATACCGGTAGTAGAAATTTTAAGAAAAGAAAAAAAATACAGGTGTTTCTTCGTTTTATTAGAGAGTGTAAATATAACAAAAAATTAATTTGTAATATTTAAATTATAACAGTTTATAAAGAATTACAGAAAAGTAAAGGGACATCTTATTTATTTAAATCAACAAAAAAAAATATAAATATCACTATTCAGTCGGTGGTACACTTACAAATTTTTGAAATGTTAACTTAAAAAACATAATGCATTAATTGTACTGTCATTAAGTCTGGAACGCAATTATGCGCACAAATTATCAGCTGTCGAAAACGAACTTTCGGCATCTACGCTAGTTGGTAGTATTGTTAACAATGCCCGATATAGTACTTTTTCCAATTGTTTACCTCTAAATTTCTCATCTTCAAGTAAATCGATTTCTCGTCGGATGGTTTTAGTTATGGCTGATTTTTGTATTGTACTTTGGTTTGTTGAATTTTTTTTTACTTATCACTAATTCTAATTTTTGTTCAATATACAAATTTGTACTATCGACTTTAATGTCATAATCATC
Source organism: Trichonephila clavata (assembly GCA_019973975.1). Taxonomy (NCBI): domain Eukaryota; kingdom Metazoa; phylum Arthropoda; class Arachnida; order Araneae; family Nephilidae; genus Trichonephila; species Trichonephila clavata. The sequence goes on from BMAO01023688.1 coordinate 7,021, forward strand.
TTCGATAGCTATAGCAAATTCTTCTGAATGTAGATAAGGTATGTGGGTAAAAGGTTTTGAGAAAATTTACTATAAACTTGATCAATTGGTTAGTCTCTTTACTTCTTTTTCATTTTTAAAATCCTGACGATATGTAAATACAAGTATGTTATGCAAATACAATATAAAAAACAAACTTCCCAAATTTTAAAAATATCGAAATATTCCGCACTTTTTTCCCAACTACAACCTTGTTTTCACATATACGAATATCAGACTACGAATCCTGCGCGTGTGCAGCATCAGTCTGAGCTGTAATATAATAGTTATAACCCGCCTGCTTTGATAATAACATATTTTATCACTTTTCTTAATTATACAGACTAATTAATTTCGACCGATAGGGAGACATCACAACGAAAACGTATACTATTTTCTTAGGTTGGCGATGCCTGAACATATAGTGGAGACAATTTTAAAACTTTCTAGTAAACACCGAAAAACTGGTATTTAAACTTGTGAATACCAGTATTACAAAATTGTACAATTGGCTGAAAATACCGGTATTTGGTATCCCGGTATTGCAATCTCTAATCTTAACTTAATATTTTCACAAAAGTTTTGAAACACAAAGTTTTTTATGTAGAAAATATTACTAACTTAAGCTAAAAATTGCCAGGTTTGTTCATAAAATTTTATTTTTTTCAGTTTTAAATTGGGCAGTTTAAAGTTTGAATTTTTATTGTACGACCTTACAATACTAAAATATAGTACTACAATATGTTTCCTATAATGTACATCATAGGAATATTCAGTTTTATCTGCAATATTTGAATTCAGAATACTTGTATTTGGAAATCTAATTGCAGTATCAGCTGAGGGATGATTTTTAGATTAGTCATTTTCAATAGTATTCCATCTCTTCGAAATATTGTTTCACATATGAGCATGAAAACGTTTTGGCCATGACATTTTCTAAACAGGAACAATTTATTGATAAAACTTCTAAGTTATACAAATTAATTATTAAAACAAAAATTAACCTTAAAACTAAATTTAAACCAAAAATTAAATATCATAGTTACTTAATAATCAATCTTTATTAAGTAACTATGAGAACTCAAAAAAAAAAAAAAACTCCAAACATAAGCAAGCGGAAATGATTTTAGTAATGAAAATTGAAATTAATAGCCATTTCACACTGGAAGAGTTGATTGTGTTCAAAATATTTTTAATTAATTTTATTTTAGAGTAGAGAAATGCTTTAAAATAAAACCAAGACCTAAGTTCAGAAATCTTCAAATAACTTAAAAATTAATTTGTTTTCAGATCTGAAATTTAGTCCCAATGATATGAGCCAAAAGAAAATGTAGAAAAAAATCGGCATTTTTAAATTTCGTAGTGTTTGTGTAACCATAATATTGTTTAACAGTTATCAAATTAAATTTATCAAAGTTTTGTTTAACAGTTATATATCAATATTCATGTGTAGGTGTTGCCATAATCAATGTTTCTTTGTCTACTACTTAATCAAATCAAGTAGGTCTCTAACAATGTAAATTAATAGCTTGTCTTTCTAAGAGGAGAGTAATAAATTGGCTTTTAATAAATCTAATTTTTACTATCAAGTTTATTGTAAAATTTCAATGACAACTCTGTTAAAAATTACTTACATTTTACCAAAAATAAAACTTAATACCATTAAAATATTCAACTACGATTCTAAATAAAATAAAACAAGGAAATAAAGTAAATATAAATCTGAAAAGGTTCTTAACTTTATTGGTTGGATTTAAACCCACCACTTTTCAATTAAAAGTCCAACGAGCTACCCATTGCACTATAGGGACACAGCGAGCGATTTTCCTTTTTATACATAGTTTTGAAATATTATTTTTGTTTGTTACTATTTTTCATTAATTAAATAGAACTAATGAAGTAATATTTGAAAAAAAACTGTATTAACATCAAGTGTCTTCCACTACAAATTTTAAAAATTGGTTTTAAACTGTGGAGAGGAATAAGAAGCCAAAAAATACCAACCATGAACTGTTAACGACTGGAAGAAATTGATTTTCAGTGTTAAAACATTTATTTATTCTGGGATATAAATCAAGTGTAGTTAGACAAAGGGAAATTGAAACTTCGTCATCAGGTCATATCCAGCAGCCTGTAAAATACCCATCTAAATAAATGTTTTGGGTTTTTTCCCACAACTAATGGCACTGGCAGCTAATTTCTTATCAAGGGCATGTTGAGTTCTGTCAAATATTTGGCGTTATTATGAAGTAGAATTTTATCATATTGATGGAAACATTTGATGGAACATTTCAACATGACTTGACTCCTTGTCCCAATTCGAAATTAATCCATACTTTTACGGGGGGGAGGGGATAAAATAAAAGCACTCGATTGGCCTGAAAATTCCCCAATACTTTGATTCTGTTCGGAAAGTATGGCATAATCTCAAGAATTGTTTCGCTAAGATAAATTGCACTACAACAGAGCAAATGATAAAAAGGCCTATACTGGTGTGTTTCAAAGATGATGAAATCAAGAACATGTGTGCTATTCTAGTGGAGTCAATGACAAGACGTGATGAAAAAGTCATTTCTATATAATTTTGTAGACATACAGTAGAACGTCGTTTATCCGAACGTTTATTATTCGGAGCGTCAAATATCCGGACCAAAGTCCGTACACGTTTTCGAACAGTTCAGTGCTCAACAGTTGTTTCGCGTGAGGCCAAAAGTGACCGGGTAAAGGCAATTTGAGGAATTTCAGTTGTGTGATTTGGTAAACATGCTAAATGATGACGAGATTGTAACTTCCGTGCAAGAAGAATCCGACCCTGTCGAAAATGAAACGGATGAAGACGAGAACAACAACAACAACAAAAGTAGCAAGGGTTTATCAAATGCTGACGCGTTTCTGCTTAAGAGACAACTATGGAGTAGAACGAACAACAACCAGAGTGCTGTCCTACTCAAATACTGCAGCTCAAGAGAATCAGAGACCTTGCAGCGAAAAAACGAAGATATACAATTTTACAGCGAAAAAAAGGTAAAATTGCGACATTTTGCACCTATTTTGCTTTTCCTTCAAGCACGTTTCCCGCATGTCATGATTTTCAATATTCGTATAGTGTCTGGTTTCATATACTGCATGAACCGCATTCGATTTTCGGATATTCGAACAATCGCGTACCCGAACAGTGTCCGGCCCCAATTGATTCGGATAAATGACGTTCTACTGTACTTCGTATTAATTGCCAGATTCTTTCATATTATTTAAGGTACATAACGATAAAAAAGCTTTATTTTTATAAAAAAATCACTTATTTTCCATTTGTCCCAATTAATTGGAACAGTATAGTGACAGGAAAAATGAAGATAAATGTTATGTATAAATGAATCATTGAGAGAAAACAACAATCATGTTTGCTTTTTTTATGTTTATTCATACAAATATTTAATATAAAACAACGCTAGAGACATTCAACTTAGTACATACATAGTACATTTATACAAAAATAATCTCTCTCATTTCGTAGATTTTCTAATTAACCAAAGACAATGAAAATGTTCCTTTAAATACAAACGAAATCTTTGGCAAAATATATGTACATTATTCGATTCTATCTGCTAATTTATGAATATACCATTTTGAGAGAGCACTGTGCCACTAAATATAGACATTATGCCATTCGAACAAAAATTACAATTCAACAAATATGCAGTATATTTAAGCATAAAAACAAACTAAAAGTTACATTTTTGAGCAAATAAATGAATGGAGCGATACGACGTAATACACAAAATGTTACAGACATAATACACAAAAATAAATACAAGTTTTGCAGTTAAGTAATATTAGCAATTTTCAACAACTCTTGTACAAAAACAGAAAATAAAGAATACATTAATTAAATTCTTACATGAGAATTAAATTGCCAAAAGGTTTAATGATGTTTTGTATTAAAAGTGATATTATTCTCTCTTTAGAGTATTTAAAATATATAAATGATTATCATTGCGAACACTTAACATTGTTAGAGCTATTTAAGTATTTGACTGTCGTTTTTAACCATACATAACATTATAAATGGAATTAGTACGGAAAGTAATTTCGTATATCAGTTATAAGAAACTACGAACACCTTTAAAAATCTATTGTTATGGATAAATATATAAAAACAATTGTCATAAAAACAGTTTAAAAATGCTATTATAAAGCATTAAATTTTTTTTGAATAACAGTATATTTAATGACTGATTTAATAACTTTGTCAAATATCTTCAATATAAAATCATTTTTATTAAAAAAATAAGACTTGGGTAAAATTTAATTTAAAATTTAAAGAAAAAACATATTTTACTTTCAAAAGACCATTTCTCATGGGCCAGCCAGCACAAAAAATACACATAAATAACATTTAAAGTAAAACAGGCATACACTTGTATATTATCATAACGCTGTTAGTGAGCAAGTTTTTGCAAATTTTCTGGCCGTGTTGCAGTTTTTAACCAAGGAATGGTGTCGTATTCTTTTAATTCACCATCCAATTCAACTGGTATGATACTCGTAGGAAAATATTTGTTGAGACCTTTGTAGTCCTCGTGGAAGACCATCTGAAAATCAAGAGAAGATACTATTTACTTAATTTTGAAAACTGGGAAAATGGAATGAAATTGAAATATTACTACAACAGTTGGAAATGAGAGAAGTAGGAGTAAATGTTCTCTCTAATATAATACCAGTGTATTAGAGATTATCTGCCTTAAAAATAAAAATAAAAAATGTGCTAAAAAAGTATAGACATATGCATTTGATTTCGTAATTTTAAGCGAATAGAATCAGTGATGGAATGATTTTTTGAATTGTAAGTTATTTAACCCTTTCGTGAGACTTGGGAAGATTACTTCCCATCTACATGATCTTAGAAAATACATCTGTGGGAACCTGAAAACTCATTATAATATATTGACCTTGTTATAATAACGACGGGAAAACTAATTCTCATAATAACCGTTTATTTTTAGTATTGATTTTGCCATCATAAATAGTTTCATACTACGGCAAGTGAACAAAAGAACCAGAAGCTTAGGCCAGATAACATTCCGTATAGAATTAGCTCGTCAGGTAACCCCCAATATATCATATACGTGTGCCTATGTGGAAAACGATGTCCGGCATCAGGGAAGTGCATCGCGTAACTTTTTTGGCTTTTAAGGGATTAATTATAAACCGTACTAATTATCAAGATAAGTGTTAATTTATGTACATAATTTTTTATATGACAAACTCATGGGGTCACTGGCAATTATTAAAATTGTTCTAAACTTAGCATTGCTAAATTAATTAGGAAATTCATCGTGATGTACTGATACATTTTTAAGTTTATTATATAAATTTAAATTTGTATTTTATTTTTTCAGAATGTATTTTATTTGCTTATTTTCAGTAAATGAATATTTTTTGACGATCTTTTGTTTACGTCTTTTCAATATGCTCGCACCCCCTCGTAGAGTTATCACGCCCACCCAGGGGGGTACACCCCCCAGTTTCAGAAACTCTCAGGTAGTCCGAAATTTACGCTGTACTTATGTTGCAGATTTAATTTCGATAAATCATGCTGAAACTTGCACTTATTCTTGTGTTGAGACATTCTGAAACGAGAATATTACAAAAGTGTATGTTCTAAAATTCCAGTTTGCCTTTCGTGAAACAGAAATTTTAATCTTTTCTTTATGGAGCATAAGAAAACCATAAAAAAATATTTGAAGGTGTAACTAAACTTTTCGGACACTCTACTACTAAATTGTTTGATTTGCGAACCTTTTTTTGGTTTTCGTGACTTACGCAAAGGTAAACTACTTCATAAAGTTGCGGAAATTGAATTCAAGGGGGATGATAACGGTTAGACGCGTTGCCGTTAGATTAAATTATAGTTCATATCAGAATTGCTGGTTTACCCAGAAAAAGGAATAACTAGCCTCGTGGTGGAGTTCAAATAGGCCAGTGGAGTATCTACATTAAATTATAGATGTAATTATTAATTATAAATATTTAGGGTAGGCTGGGGTGGGCTACTATTTTGGCTCGAGGCCCACTTTTTGGAAGAGAAGAATAACGGTGGTCTCTCCTTTTTAAAAGGATGCATTCATTAGTTAAATTTGTATCTCAGAAAAAGTATACATTGTACCATAAAAATCAACAAAAATAAAATAATAGCAGTTTTAGTTACTAATGTACTGTCCTAACTTCATATCATCTTTAGCTGCAAGTCCATTTAATTTTCGAATCTGTCTAACGAGAAAAATGCACCTTATCCCACTTTTCTACTATTTATTTTTGAAATTTCGAATTAGATTGGTTGTTGAAATTCTCACCTCAGCCTACAAAATATTGAAAGGCAATTTCTTCTCGAACTTCATACAAAATAAATCTTTGCTCTCAAATATACCAAATAGAGAGAACATCTTCTGTCTATTTTGTTTTCTGATTTTCTTGGCGGGACGTATGTGGCCCGCGGGTTGCTAGTCGCCCACTTCTGCAGTATTCTAAAACTGACTGGCTCCCATTAACTATAGTTAAAGTCGATAGCGATTGAATGGCTAAGTATTAAAAGATAGTTTTTTTAGATGCCTCTTACTCTGGATTAGTGATTTTTAAAGAGGTCTATATCGCCCCCAGGGACCTATGACGACCTACAAGTGGTCCACGCCAGTGAAAAAATAATTTGGCCGTCCATGAGGTGTAAATGGGGGTCTGTGATAGTGGCTCTGATTAAACCAGTTCATGATTTAAATTTTTTGCAAAAGTTTTATCGAGTGGAAACTAGACTTTATTAATTTAACTGATTTATTTACTAAATTTAGCGAGGTTAATTTACAGTTACAAGGTGAAATTATAAATTTTACTAAGACAAGGACCATTTCAGTATTTCTTCCTAGAATTAAGCTAACGATCTAATATTGGACTTCGTGAATTTTCTGAATTTGTCACAGACAATCTGTAATGGAAATTTTAACCTACGTTCAATCTTTAAATGCAATTTATTCAGATTTTGAAAAGAGGTTTGAGAATGCTTTTTGACTATGGTAATACCACAGTAGACAATGAATTCATATGGTCGCATTGAAAAAAAATACGTCATATTATAATAGAAACTGCTCAGAATAGTTCCTAACGAAGAACTTAAAATAAAGTGTAGAAAAGGAAGTCAGTAATTTTCCCTTTAAAAAGACACACAAACCCGTCATTCTTCGCGAATTATGGAATATCGTGAGAAAAATTTTAATTGCTTTTCCTAGTGAGAAGGAATTTCAATGAGTTTGCCAATCTCAAAAACAAACAAAAAGCAAGAAAAACTGGGCACTGCTAACAAAGAAGATTCAGGATTAAACTTGACTAGAGATTGAGAGAGAGAGAGAGAGATTAAGTGTTGAAAATTTGTTATTGAAGCACCAGATTATCTCTCCCATTAAAAGCATTTGTTTGTTGTCCAGTTATTTTAATGTATTAATTAAATTTAAAATATAACTAAGCAGCATGTATTTCTTAATTTTTAAACACTGTATTTCTCTACAGTTAGTAATTTAATTTTTTTAAATCAGTAGCTCTACACCAGCTGTTAAAAAGACATTTAAGTTGATAAATTCACGAAAATTCAATCTTAGGTAAGCAAGGGTTTACCCAAAACCGAAAAACATAGCAAGGGGTCTACGAGACAAAAAAAAACTTTAGGAATCTCTGCTCTGGATAGTCCTCACACCAAAACGAGTGAAGGTTAACTGCAACTTTAAAAATATATATCTTAAAATAAGTTTTTTGTTAATGAGAAATTATTGATTTATGTAATCAATAAAATGCAGACTTTTTAGGAACGCTAATACAGCAGTGGTACTTAACCTGTGCTTTGCTGACCCCCAGGGTCTACAGGGCCTTTCTAAGGGTTTCGTGAAGATCTCAATTAATGTTATAATTTCCCTCTTTTATAAACCATCAAAGACCTCGTGGAAAAATGGAATGATGTGTCGCCCTATACTAGATTACCCAATATTAGATCACTAAATTGCATCCTATGAAAAAACTCTACTGAAACTTGTATTTCGATCAAGCACATTACTTCCTTTTTTTATTGTTTGAAAGTACATAGCCATTACTACAATAAATCCCTTCCAATCTTTAAGGGCCATTTATAGGAAAACATTTCCGAGTCATCCACGTAAGCTCTGAAGGTGTGTTCCCATGCATTTCCAAACTATTAATTTATGTGGGGAAAAAAACATTTTCAGCTTTTTATTTTAAAAATAAGAACATAAACCGTCTGGAAAGCGTAAAACCGGAATTGAAACTGCAGATTTCAGATATTACACCCCATATAACAGTACTTGTAAAAGAAATGAGGTGCCCTCCTACTCATTAAAAATCTCAATTAATACAGCTAAGTACATTATTTATTAGGGCCATGGGTAGCCTAGTGGTTAGAGCATCGGACTCCAGATAGGAAGGCCTAGGTTCAATGCCCGATGCCACCAAATACCCTCCGAGTATTGAGGAAGAAAGAATTGAGGGTGGTGTAGCTGAAACCATGGGTGCAGAGGACTGGATAATATTTCCCTCTCCTCCAATTCCATGCCTAAATTGTGGAGATAGGTGATGTCGCCATCTATCGTGTAAATCGCCAAATCCGATTCACGATAGAGCCAAATCGTATTGTCATCTGCATGGTGCTCAAAGGCTAAAAGCTAACGACAGGCGTACACCTAGCCTCTTGCCGTGGGCCTCGATCTGACAATGTCAGACAGGTGGCATTAGAAACAACACTACACATTATTTATTTGAAATTAGAATTTTGTAATATTGTGACGTAATAAGAGGCTCTTGCTGTTTTTTTTAAATGAAGGAAAGAAGCGTTAAAAAGCCGATAAGTAGAAGAGACAGTCTTAGGATTATAAGAACTTTTAAGGTATCCGACTACCCTAAAATTGTGAATTTTGTCAAATATTTACAAATTTTTTATGGTTTCATTTTATAGACCACCTTATTAGCTTTATACAAATGCACAGTTTAATATTTTCCGTTCACTAGAATAAAAACTACAAGTGTTTTAGTAAAAGCAGATGTCATTACTTTAAGCAAGATATATGTCATACTTTAAAACGTGGTTTACCCGAAATGTGTTTTTTTTTTAAATGTTCAAACGGGGCCAGATATATGTCATACTTTAAAACGTGGTTTACCCGAAATGTGTGTTTTTTTTTTGAAAATGTTCAAACGGGGCCAGCGCTTGCTGAAAAAGTTCTCAAAATAATTAACTGAAATTTCTTGTGTATGTTCTGTATAATAGTAGAAGTGTTTTAACTTTTAGATTTATCAATCACTGCTTTATTATAAAATTTGAAATCCCTTATGGGAATATAATAATTGTTATTTTAAGCAATTTCATATAATTATAGAATAAAGTACTTCTCTAGTATTTCTCTCTTCTTAATTTAAGCATATTTTTCTTAAAATGCACTAAGCAAATCTAAAAACAACAAAGTAATTCCCATACCTCCATTTTTTTAAAAAAAGTTGTCTCAAGTAGTCGTATACCTTAAATGAAAGAAAGAAGAGTTAAAGAGTCAATAAAGAGCAGAAGCAGACTAAGGATTATAAGAACTTTTAAATCACTTAGACGTGTATTGGGAGTCAGGAAGGGGTAAGCAAATCTTGCGGGTCTGCGGAGTCAAGCTGATGCATTAGAGGGGGGTGGGCTGAGGCGATCGAAAGTTTAAGAATCTCGGGTATACAATATTAATTGTTAATATTCAGAGGGTGAAAAATAAATAGCACCTGATGAAATCTTCCATCTCAAGTTGCTTTTATTATTTTTTTATATAAATGAATGTATTATACTCACTCTTTTCTTCAGTTTCTCTGAAAGGAATGGGCTAATCAATTTCCACGCCAATTGAAAAGTTAAAGACATGTTCAAGATGTGAATTTCTTTAAATCTGCCTGGAAAGCATTCCTGAGGAAATTAAAGAAAATAAAAGAAATAAAAAACACCAGAATTTACAAAATCCCATGTTAGTTGTATTGTGGTATATAACTCAAATTTGTATACATGCTCAGAAAAAAAATTTTTGCAACTCATGTAGTTGTTAGATTCTTAGGATTATTTATGGGTAATATTTGTTACGCGGAGCATCAAAATTCATAATTGTAGTTTTTTATTATTTTGGTCATATTTAGTCACCTAGAAGTTAGTCTCATTAACCCGGACTCACTCGCGTGAAAAAAAAACGACCTAATGTTTTCGCGCAGGGTGTGTCATACCCAAAATGTTTACATTGTGTTTTTACAGTAAAATTTGTATACCAAGGTTAAAAAGAAAGAAAAGTAGGAAGAACGACATGTTTATTACATTTTTCACACGTAAATTTAGTTTTTCTCTTCTTTTTATAATGCATTGTTTATACACTCCTTTAATCGCGTAGTGAATAAGCGTGACATTTTCACTGAATCTTAATTTTTTCAAAATCTGTAGCTTTTTCAAACTAAACATATAGGAGTAAACTTCTTTACTCTTTAAATTTAAAAATTTTGGATTTTTTTTTTTATTTTCTCTTATTTTGTTCCAGCAATATTTTTCTTTTTCAAAAGTTCATCTGAAAGTGGATAAGATGTGTACCAGTTATCTCCTTTAAAATTACGTTCTTCTCAAATGTTTTTGTGTCTCTACATATAAAACATTTATTTTCAACACTTTCTCCCTTTTCTAAATCTAGATCGATTTCAGTGGAGGAATCATACTTGCTGTTATACTCTTCATTTGCTTTTTCCTCATCATAACCGTGAAGAGAATTTCTTCATCCGAAAATACTGTTGTACTATATCTATTAAATACTGTATTATTAAATTACTTAAATGTCACATTTCTTCATCATAACTACAATAATACGCCATAGAATAAGGAAGATTTAAAATGTGTTCATGCATTCAGAACTATAACGGTGATTCACGCGCAGGGTATGACATACCCGAAGAGGTGATATCCAAAAATATATATTTAGAATTCTTATACAAGCTAAGGCCCCTCAAAGGATATGCCCTTAGTCAGATACACGAGAAACTATCCATTTTTCAAAAAAGGCTTAGAAGGCGCCTTGAAAAAAGTTAGACGGTGGGTATGACATACCCTGCGTGAGTAGTACCGGGTTGAAACTGTATTGGTAAAAAAGGAACATTTATCAAAATCATTAACATATGAGGAAATAATTTTTTTTCAGAAAATGATCTTTAATTAAATTCTTAATCAATTTTCTTGGGAAATATCTATTTGTATCCGTAAGTACACTTGCATTTTAAACATAAGAATTAAAAAAAAAATAATTAAAAGATATACAGTGAAAGATTTTAAATTATTTATATGCAATAAACGTATAAAATTTGTAAACTTAATATGCATTCAGAAACTTAAAATTTATTCTATATTATATTACTTTATTAAAATTATTTTTTCTTACAAATATTTTTAGGGATAATAAAAAATGTTCTGTAGTGTCTATATTATTCTATTATATCTAATTTTATAGCAAATATGTGAACATATTGTTAGATTTCTTAAAACTATACATCCATCATTTATTTGTTTCATAGTTTTTTTCAGTAGTGATTGTAAATAGCTTTCTTCTTCTTTTTGCAGCATATCTTCGCTATAGAAATTTTCTTCTTCTTTGTCTTACTGAAAGTTCCATATAGACATTTTTAAGAAACACACATTATGTTTAATATTAATTTTCAAAGAATTTCATTCATGTGACCAAGAAATACAATATTGAAAAATATCTCTACATGTATTGGGAAAAATTGGAAAATAATTATATAAAAATATCATTGATCACAAAATTTTTTACTATCTTGTTTGTTTAGGTAAGTTATGATGTTAACATGTTAATTACTGTTTTTTTTTCGGGCAAAACATTTTATCTTGAATAAGGTTTTTAAAAGGTGTTTTCAGATATTTCTAACAAAAACTGCTTCAAATATTTAAATATTATCTGACAATTAGTTGACTTAATTTGTTAGTTTAATGTTCCATTTTTCATAACTGGAATATCTTCAAACTGAATACCAGAATCAATCAATTTAAGAAAAATATCTATTTATATAGTCTTTCAAAAAATTTCAGATAACTTTATCACTAATAAGCATTAATGATATCCACCTGTTAAACATCTTTTCTATTATTTTATTTTGAATGAAAATAAATTCATGAGGCTATGTTCGTATTATTATCGTTGTTCCTGTATACGTTAAAATCATTTTCATTTAAAAAAATATACACCAAAGAGTATCCATTTTTGTTGCCATCACAGTTCGTGTTACATTTTAGTCTTCGAATTTTTATTTCCTTGAACTTAATTAGTTCATCATTTCGCGCGTCGTTTCATGAACAAGAATTTTATATTTTTCTCAAAAATCGTTTGGTAGTATTTAGTCGCTTGATTACAAATGCCATTGGCATTCTTATTGATTCTGTTTTATTGTAGCTTGCTTTGTAGTTTGAATTAAAATAGAGAGGTGTGTAACGATGGAAAAAAAATAAAATTCACTTTTGTTTGTTGATAAATTCGGATCACACAAGATGAATCTTTAGATAAATTGTATTGCAATTTTTTTGGTTATTGATAAATTTCAGAATAAACCAGGAACAAAAAATTCAGGAATTCATCGCTGCATCTCACGTGTTTCCTGAAAAATATTGCTTCTACCATGTTGAACAACATTATAATATACATTGCATATTAACATACAAGAAAAATTGCTGATAGTCTTTAATGTAAATAAGAATTCGTTCGCAAAATTATTAGGACAAAGTGCTTCTGTAAAGGCGTATTGTGCAGATGTATTTTGCCGTGCAGTATATTTTACTTTAGGAATAGGAAACACAATTTAAACAACTGAATAGCTTTCCATCATTTTTAACAGCGACTAAAGTCATTACCACACTTAAAATCCAGTAATTATCTCTTATATTTATACATAAGACTTCAGTTATTAAATTCCCAAAGATAACTTCAACTGCATGGCAAAACTATCTCCAGGGGAAAGGATCTTGAAATAATTCAAATGCCGGTTCTGGAAAAACATGCCTCAAATAGTAAGCATCCCGCATTTTGCCAAAATTACAAGTGAAAAAGCTGCAAAATTGAAAATTCAAGTACGGTTATTAATAATTTATTAGATGAATACAATAATATTAGATTTTAAGGGACTGATTATTGTTTAAATTAAATTACAATATTTCAGCCCTTGTTATCATTCGCAAATAATATAAAATTAATAAGACAAAAATATCTAAAGTAAACTAAAAAATTACTTTATTATAGTATAAATATATTTTAATACAAATTCTATTTTCAATAATAAGATAATTAAATCTATAATTGATTAGTATACATTTTTAACAGCATGTTAACTAGGAATTATGTTTGATTATTGCATTTTTAAATACAAAAAAGTAGATAATAAGTACTTACTATCTTCCAAATGTGCTAAAAAATAACCATGTTCTTAAAAAAACAACTCAATCCAGGGGACCACATGTAGCTTCGCGATCACATTTCGTTTTAAATGTCATCAATATGACAGAATAATAACATAAAAAAGTTGAAGAAGTTGGAAAATGAAAAAAAAATCATTTATTGTGTGTAACATTTCTTAGATATAAAATTTAGCGAGCTATAAGTTAGCTCTAAGCATAGTGTGATTAAAATTGTAGAGTATAGAATGAAAAGACACAAGAGTATAAGTTTTATTTTGATATCATTTAAGTAGATTAAATAAATCACTCAAAAGAATATATCTTAGAAGCCTCTGAAAAAGTTATATTTTATTTTTATCTTTGTTTACGAAAATGCTTTCTTTGATTTATCAGGATGTTCTTCAATATAAGATGAATTTTTTTTGCTATATGTGAAAATTACTATTACAATTTAGAATTTTATTGATTTGGTATGCATTTTGAAATATTACAATCAAACAACAAACTAATTTAGTTGTTAAAGAGATTAAGTTCTGGAGTTATTTTTATCAAAATAAAGAAAAGAAAATTATTTTAAAAATATTTTTCACTGTCACTTACTTGAGTACCGGTATATAAGAGGTAAAGATATGCCGGCGTACAGTATCGTATGTGCTTGATACCTCGGCTTTTGACATCAAAGATAATTTTATAACCATTAATTTGTGTCAGAGGATCACATACGGAATGATAGAGGAATATTACAACACCTTTACATATATCTTTTATAGTAAACTGAGATGGGTTCCAGTTGTCTAAAAATGAGAAAAATGCATAAATTTTATTGACACTGCTATTTTTTATAATCCTTTAAAAATCTAAAGTAATTTTCTTTTCAGAGTAAATAAGTAAAGTATTAAGAATAAACAAAGAGTAATTAAAATTTCAAAGTAATCTTTAAAATAAAAAAGATTATGAACAATACTTGAATAAAGAACGTAATTCGTAATGATTTAGGAAGGAATGGAATATTAATAATTTTGTACACACAGTTCCCTAATTCATTTTCATGTTGATGTACATTAACTGCTTTACTCTCGTGAATATTTCATATATCTATTTTACTCTAAAATTTCTATGTGGTAAAATTACATAAGCCTAATGTAAATGAAATTTTAATATAAAATGTCTAAAAAGTATGAGTACACTTTCAAAAATTAATTAAAAATAAGCAAAGATTGTCACGTATGTTTTTTTGTGTTCTATAAAGAAAATACTGAAGTTTATGATACATGAAATGCAAACTAGATAGCGCAACGTCCCCTGTGACGTTTGAGAAAAATAACAGCAGCAGGATATTTATGAATTTAAATATTTGTTTTATTTACGTCACAGATTTAATTAAAGTAAAAACATTGAAGTAATTAAAAAGTTTGTTTTGTTCATTTGAATCCAAATTCTGTTGTTTATGAGGGAGAAGATTACATCCGTCCTGTTTGAAGTTTTAAAATGGACTTCTCTCTGCCCTCCCTTGGGTTTCGGGATAGAAGGGGTCGGCATTTTATCCTCGAGTTACATCCGGCACGTGGGCGCAGTAGGGGGTTCAAACAGTTTCTGAGGCGATAATAAAGACAAGACCTCGCAATATCTTAAGGATGCACGTGTGCATAAGAACGTGGTTATCCTATCCACAAAAAGAAGCAGAAATTTCAGCTGTGTGAAGAGAAAACGTTACACCTCCGTTTTTCAACATTCTCAATTCAAAATGGCTACACCGGAAGAACAAACGTAAGTTGGGGCATGGTTTATCGAATTTAAATCAACTACACACATCTGCAGCGTAAATGGGATGCCACCGTATTGGAGTTTGGAAATGAGATTTAGTACTCTGTGCAGTGGATGGAAAGAGGAAGTGCAATATAACGTGGCCACCTAGATCTCTAGATACAATACCTTTTGGACATCTTCGTGTGTCAATACGGGAAAAATATAGTTTACCAATCTTCAACTAGCGACACTGATGAAATTAAAAGTCGAATTACAGTGTACCATTCAGAATGTTGATTTCGCAATGCTTCATATAACGTGGCCAGGAATCTCGTATAAATTCGTTGCGTTACACGTAACTCATGGTGGGAACACTGAAATCGTGCAAAAAAGTATTGTAAAAACACTTTAATGCATCATTTCTCAAACTGTGGGGCACGCCCTCCCCCCACCAAGGGGCGTGATGACTCTACGAGGGGGGGGGCACGAGTATATTAAAAAGCCGAAAACAAAAGATTATTAATTTACTGAATGTAAGCAAACAAAATACATTTTGAATTAATTAGAAATAAATGCACATTTACACTGATATAAAGAACTTATAAATGTATCAGTACTGCAAATATGTTTTATTATTAATTTAGCAATACTAAGTTAAGAACAAGTTTAACAATTACCTTTGGCCCCATGGGTTTGTCCTTTATAAAATTATATACAGAAATTAACACTTAACTTGATAATCTGTACGGGGATTATAATTAATTGTTAAGGGATTATAATGAATCCCTTAACTGCCTATTGAAAGGTACGTGATTCGTTCCTCAATGCTACAGTTTTCCATATAGATGTGCTATATGATGTATTGGGGGGAGGTAGAAAATAAATAAATAAGCAAATACTCTGAAAAAATGAAATCCTTCACAAGCACTTTTAAGGTCTTCTTATTGCAATACAATGCTTGTAATAATTTTATGAACAGCAGTGCACAGAAAAGATCGCACTTCGGTAAGACGTATATATACGTCCAGGGGAATAAACACTTTGGCTGAGCGAGACGTTTATATACGTCGGTGGCACTTAAGAGGTAAAACTCGTATTGTAGCTTTTGAGCCAATGGTATTGTATTATTAAATTCAATACATTGTATGGATGGGGGAGGGAACGTGATGAAAATTATGATTAAATATTGGGTCGCAAATATTGAAAGTTTAAAAAGCACTGCATTAATGTTTTCTTTACGGGAAAAATCGTACGTAAAAAAATATCTTCATTTGTTATACTTTTTTAGTAGATAATTTTTGAATGTATAACCATAAGTTTCGGAAACCTGGTATATTGACTTTCACATTTTACAAATACTCAGAAATTAAAATTATGTTCTAATTTAAATACGTATCGTTGATAAAAATCTTTATTTTTTTAAAATAATAAACACAATTTTCTATTGAAATACATAAGAAATTTATGATAAAACTTATAAAAACAGTTATAAGACAATATTTTATGTTATAAAGGTAACGATTTAACCTCGGATAAACCAAAACTGGGAACTTTACTGAAAATAATTTGTGTATATAATGACTTTTAAAATGTATGTGTTTTAAATGTATAGGGTGAACAAAAAAAGTCGAACCCTGATTATAAATTTTTATTTCTCAAACTATTAAAATTAACTTATGTTTCTTTTGAATATATTGTCAGCAAATTTGTGAATTTTTTTATGGTTATTCACCTCTATAA
>BMAO01023689.1:0-112183 GCA_019973975.1 Trichonephila clavata
GATGATCTCTTTTTTTCATTTCTGCTAATTTTTCCCACGTAAATTAATTTTACTGATAAATACTTATTTTAACATGATCCTCTGTTATTTCAATGTACTTTTCATTTTTTTTTTTTTTTTTTTGTGCCTTCAGAAAGTTTTTTTTCTGATTTTTAATCATTCAAAGTAATTTCTATCTTTTTCAACAATTCGATTTTGTTCATTTCTGCTTATTTTTCCCACCCGTAAATTAATTCTCTCTTCTTCAATGATTGAATTGTGACGATGCGGATTTTTTTTCCAAAATAATAATACTTTGCCTATTTTATGATTTCTTCTAAAATGAATAAATATCGATGCATTTAAATGAAAATTATTTTTAAAAAAGTCATTGATCATTTAGAATCAATGATTAAAAAAATAAAATGCCAAAAAAAAGAATTTTATAGGAAAAAAAACAACTTTTTTTTTTACAAAACAATGATGTTATGCATATTTTATGAGTTTTTCTCATATGAATCAATATCGTTGAAGTGAGTGGGTGATTTTAAAATTCACCCTGTTTGCCTATTCGAGAATTTTTGGTGACGGACCTCGAAATTTTAACCATTCTCAAGTGACGAGGACGACACCTGAGCTTTCACCCATCTTTAATAATTACCACACCACACCAACGCAAGAACAAATTTCGAAAAAGGGAGTTTTTATGACATAGTTAAAGAAATCACTCACATCGCGCGCATACACACACACACACACACAAGTGCTATCGGCCTGAGGGAAACACGAAATTTCCATGGGGATGAAATTATTCACTCAGGCAAAGGAAAGAATTGAAAGTGAGTGGGTGATTTTTAAATTCGCACTGTTTGCCTATTCGAGGGTTTTTGGTGACAGACCTTGAAATTTTCAACCATGCTCAAGTGACGAGGACGACACATGAGCTTTCACCCATCTTTAATAATTACCACACCACACCAACGCAAGAACAAATTTCGAAAAAGGGAGTTTTTATGAGATTGTTAAAGAAATCACTCATCGCACGTACGCCACACACACACACACAGGTGCTATCGGCCTGAGGGAAACACGAAATTTCCATGAGGGTGAAGTTATTCACTCGGTAAAAGCCCGTGCAACGCCGGGCTAAGCGGAGAGGAAAGAAACAAAGAAATCAAAGTAATTTCGGAAAATAATATTGGAAGTGCTGAATTTGTGAAGATTGAGTGAATATTAACGTCATACTGTTCAGCTACACGAGGCCTTTTGGGGACGGTCCACGTAATTTTGAACCATCGTCAAGTGACGCGGACGACACCTGAGCTGGCACCCCCTCTCCTAACTACCACACCACACCAACGGGAGGACGTTTGAGCTCTCGACAGATTTTACGTGCATCGCTCCCCTACACTGCGGGTCTTCAGTGGTACTAGGATCGAGAATTTGTGAAGAGAAGGGAAAATGTTAAGCAACAAAGCCATGACACGCACTCACGGGACATGCACTCACATCGTACGCGTGAAACCCCACAAAAGTGTTGGCGTTAGACTAAAAGGAGGAAATTAACATGGGGATTAAGTTATACCCTCGGTATAAGCCCGTGCAACGCCGGGCCATGAAAGCTAGTCTACACTATTAAAATTCGAAGGTAAACAAACGTATGTATGTATGTATCTATCTATCTATCTATCTATCTATCTATCTATGTGCGTCTATCTTCTCACGAACAGCACCACGCAGAAAGTCGCGGAAGGTACCAAAAGATCGGGAATTTTCCGGGGAAGCCGTATTGCCTATTTATATTCCGATATTGTAATTAGTTAAAAAGATATTAATTAAAAACCTTAAAACGCCGAATTGTTTTACTCCTGCCGGTTGCTTACTTGGCCGAACTTCCCTTCCGTTTCGGCCGAGCGGTAATCTTACGTTTTCCACCATATTAAAATTGTCATCTGATTTTCGTTGTCGAAATTAGACAAAAAATAATTACAGAATCGGAAAGATCATTTATTTCGCCACAACACGGTGTAATTTTTTTTGTAAAATAACGATATTTTCTATTTTTTTCGAATTTTTTAAAATAGTGTTAAAACTGATGCGTTTTTATGAAAATTATTTCTAAATCGTTGGGTATGAATTACTTTTCGTGTTATTAAATCGATATTCTACACTAATTAACTTCAAGCCTTTCTCTTTTAGATCCATTCATTTAAAAAATAAAATTCCCAAAACTTTTTTTTTATAGAATTTTTAAAAAGTAGTCTTAATTTTTACTTCACATTGAATAACTTCGTCATTTATGAAGGTAATCTCACAAAACCTTTTTTCCGTGTGTACAGTAATATTATCCGTAACATATACGAAGATTGAAAAAATTGCTTCAAAATTACGGATCCCCTCAATTAAAAATTAAATTCAATTTGAACCGACCATTCATTATTATTGCCTATTTTCTGTTCTGTTACTAACCTTGGTGGCGTGATTGGCTAACGCGCCGCTTTCGCGAAGTATCTTAATTCTTTCTTGTGTCTAGGGTTCGATTCTAGCGAATTTCATTTTGTTCGTTTCTGCTTATTTTTCCCACGTAAATTAATTTTACTGATAAATACTTATTTTAACATGATCCTCTGTTATTTTAATGTACTTTTCATTTTTTTTTTTTTTTTGCCTTAAAAAAGGTTTTTTCTGATTTTTAATCATTCAAAGTAATTTCTATCTTTTTCAACAATTCCTAACAAGAAGCTTTCATTTCTGTTTATTTTTCCCACGTAAATTTTCAGTGCTGTAATTTTTTTTGTAAAATAACGATATTTTCTATTTTTTTCGAATTTTTTAAAATAGTATTAAAACTGATGCGTTTTTATGAAAATTATATCTAAATCGTTGGGTATGAATTACTTTTCGTGTTATTAAATCGATATTATACACTAATTTACTTCAAGCCTTTCTCTTTTAGATCCATTCATTTAAAAAATAAAATTCCCAAAACTTTTTTTTTATAGAATTTTTAAAAAGTAGTCTTAATTTTTACTTCACATTGAATAACTTCGTCATTTATGAAGATAATCTCACAAAACCCTTTTTCCGTGTTTACAGTAATATTATCCGTAACATATACGAAGATTGAAAAAATTGCTTCAAAATTACGGGTTTTAAAGGGAAATCAGTAAATTTGGCAAGTAAAAAAAAAAAAAAAAATGCGAGTGAAAAAATTACTTTTTCGTCCTCCCATTCATTATTACTGCCTATTTTCATATCTCGCTACGTGTCTCAATAGCACAGTCGGTAGCGCTTCGCTTCTCTCATTAACACCGTAAAACAGATCGTGTCTTTGCGAGTTCGAATCGTGGATGATCTCTTTTTTTTCATTTCTGCTAATTTTTCCCACGTAAATTAATTTTACTGATAAATACTTATTTTAACATGATCCTCTGTTATTTCAATGTACTTTTCATTTTTTTTTTTTTTTTTTTTTGCCTTCAGAAAGTTTTTTTTCTGATTTTTAATCATTCAAAGTAATTTCTATCTTTTTCAACAATTCGATTTTGTTCATTTCTGCTTATTTTTCCCACCCGTAAATTAATTCTCTCTTCTTCAATGATTGAATTGTTACGATGCGGATTTTTTTTCCAAAATAATAATACTTTGCCTATTTTATGATTTCTTCTAAAATGAATAAATATCGATGCATTTAAATGAAAATTATTTTTAAAAAAGTCATTGATCATTTAGAATCAATGATTAAAAAAATAAAATGCCAAAAAAAAAGAATTTTATAGGAAAAAAAACAACTTTTTTTTTTACAAAACAATGATGTTATGCATATTTTATGAGTTTTTCTCATATGAATCAATATCGTTGAAGTGAGTGGGTGATTTTAAAATTCACCCTGTTTGCCTATTCGAGAATTTTTGGTGACGGACCTCGAAATTTTTAACCATTCTCAAGTGACGAGGACGACACCTGAGCTTTCACCCATCTTTAATAATTACCACACCACACCAACGCAAGAACAAATTTCGGAAAAGGGAGTTTTTATGACATAGTTAAAGAAATCACTCACATCGCGCGCATACACACACACACACACACACAAGTGCTATCGGCCTGAGGGAAAAACACGAAATTTCCATGGGGATGAAATTATTCACTCAGGCAAAGGAAAGAATTGAAAGTGAGTGGGTGATTTTTAAATTCGCACTGTTTGCCTATTCGAGGGTTTTTGATGACAGACCTTGAAATTTTCGACCATGCTCAAGTGACGAGGATGACACATGAGCTTTCACCCATCTTTAATAATTACCACACCACACCAACGCAAGAACAAATTTCGAAAAAGGGAGTTTTTATGACATTGTTAAAGAAATCACTCACACCGCACGCACGCGCGCGCACACACACACACACACAGGTGCTATCGGCCTGAGGGAAACACGAAATTTCCATGAGGGTGAAGTTATTCACTCGGTAAAAGCCCGTGCAACGCCGGGCTAAGCGGAGAGGAAAGAAACAAAGAAATCAAAGTAATTTCGGAAAATAATATTGGAAGTGCTGAATTTGTGAAGATTGAGTGAATATTAACGTCATACTGTTCAGCTACACGAGGCCTTTTGGGGACGGTCCACGTAATTTTGAACCATCGTCAAGTGACGCGGACGACACCTGAGCTGGCACCCCCTCTCCTAACTACCACACCACACCAGCGGGTGGACGTTTGAGCTCTCGACAGATTTTACGTGCATCGCTCCCCTACACTGCGGGTCTTCAGTGGTACTGGGATCGAGAATTTGTTAAGAGAAGGGAAAATGTTAAGCAACAAAGCCATGACACGCACTCACGGGACATGCACTCACATCGTACGCGTGAAACCCCACAAAAGTGTTGGCGTTAGAATAAAAGGAAGAAATTAACATGGGTATTAAGTTATACCCTCGGTATAAGCCCGTGCAACGCCGGGCCATGAAAGCTAGTTAGACATATAAAAGTAAACATAATTTCCTTTCCCATCGTTAACTATTAATTCATTTGTTTATGTTAGAGTTAATTGAACAAAGATTAAACTAACTATTTTACCTTAGTATTAATATCACTGCAGAGACGTTAAACGTGCAAGTTATTACATTGTTACATAATATGCGTGATGAAACCATAACATGTTATTAAAGTTCTATAACGTTTCTAAATAATTGTTCATATTGTTAATCTCAAAAGGAGGTGGGAATAGCTGGCAAAAAATTTGAAGGAATTCAAAGTAATTATACAAATATTAAATTACATGGATTATGTGAATGTGAATAGAAGACTCTGAATTCTATACAGTTTCTTACGCATACTCCAGTTAATTGTTTTTAGTTCTTTATGGAAGCTATAGAGAATATTTTTAAATTGTTCGGAGATTGTTTAGTATCCTAGATATCCCTCTGATTTAGCTACAGCCCACTGTGATATATACTTAGCTAAGCTTAATTAAACTCCATTGAAATTCCGTTGTTATCTTAGTTCTTTTAGCTTTAGGATTACAAACTAATTTGTCATTGTCTTTTTTTTAATGAACTCACTTCTCTAGTTTATTGAAGAAAGTTACTTCCTGAAGCTATGCAATTCATTTCCTCTAAATAATGAAAGCTACCTGTCTTAAGTTTCGTACCAATATGTGCTGAAATTTATTATGAGTAAAAGTGGGGTTGAGTTAGGGTTTGCAATCCCGTGTGATATTTTCAATCCCGGAATTTCGGGATTACATTATCCAAATCCCGGGATTAGGATTGAGCTATTTATTAAAAATACTTACATATTAGCATAGTTGAAATTGCATAGTTAATTTGAAAATATAATTAAAAATTGATTTAATATTATTTTAATGAAACAAATAAAAAAATTAATTTATCATAAAAAACAAATAAAAATAATACATAATTATTTTTGTACATATTGTCCTTCTGAAGAAAACACACGTTTGGATTCTTTACTAGTAGGTATTATCGTCATTAAATAGGAGTACGTTCTTTTCAGATAGTCACCAAGTCTCCTTCCATTTTCAAAAAGAAGAAACATTTCTTTTTAAATTTTTGATGACAGTGTCTCAAATATAATAGACTGCATTGGTGCATAAACTCTTTAATTACTTTATTTAGTTCTTCTGCAAAACTTAATGGTTTTTGTATATAAATTGATCCAGTTATTGAATCAGAATGTGAATCAATTTCAAGTGTTACCTCATTTAATATTGAAGATCCAGTTGCATGAGCTGTTAGTAATGCATTGGAATTTGAAGTATCTCAAGTCTTCCAAGCAGGTCCGCTATTAATTAACGGCATTTAATTGAAGAAGGAAATGTGAGAAAATCTATTCCTAAAATGTTGCTTATATTATTGTGTAAGCATTGTAGTGAGCCACTTAGATCTGTGTGACATTCTCCCATACAAGAAATGAGAGCTGTGCATGTATTTTTTTTACTTATAGCACACTTATAATTGCACAAAAATATTCCACGTATATATTTCATAAACAAAATATAAAATTTAAAAAATTAAATTCTTAGAAAATTTTTATGAAATTTTTTAAAAAATGAATTCAGACAAAAATTAAATCCTGGGATTTAGGGATTGGAAAAAATATCCCCGGGATCCCGGGGCTGAAAACCGTACTAGATATCTTCCAAAAATTCTAATTGCCGTTGTCCAAGTTAGCTGACGCCGGACATCCTGAGGATGGGAGAAATGTCCGTTTTCTGACCCCATTCACGATGGGTAGAAAGTTATAGAAGAAAATAAGAGAAAACACATATCAAATTTCATAATTTAACATACACACCCGCCTCGAACCCTTCAAGATTCAACACATAAGAAAACTGACATTAAACGTATAGAGTACAAAAAAGTAAATAAGATACATTAAATATAATACCAGATTCACAATATTTTGAAAAAAAAAATTCAAAATATAATTCAGACAAAAATTAAATCCCTGGATTAGTTATTTTAATATCGGGATCCCGGGATTTGAAAAAACCACCTGGATCTCGGGATTTCGGGATCCCGGGGCTGCAAACCCTAGTTTGAGTGGTAATGTGTATATATCCTCCATTTTTCTCGTACCGTGATTTAAAGTATTTAGAATGAAATAATATTTGGTTGTTTTATTTTTCCTTTGAAGTAAAGGAAAAAAAAAATCGAAAATAGAATTTTTTTAAAGGGGATGGACAATTTTGTTTTGTTTTGAGGGGCATATTGTGGAAACAAAAGACACTGGAGGGCCGCAATTTTTAAAAATGATTATTTAACTTTGCATCTCAGAAAAGATATAATTTGTGCCATAAAAAACCAGTAAATATAAGTTGAATAATATGGTGGCAGTTTTTTATTCAATTTATTTACTGTGCATATTTCGTATCATCAATAGCAGCAAGCACATTTAATGTTAGAACCCGTTTAATGAGATAAATGTATCCTCACACTTTTCTACAATTTTTTTTTTAAATCAGGAGTGAGATTATTTGTTGAAATTCTCATCACAACCTGTAAGTTAAGGGCAGTCAGCTTACGTCTATATTTACTCTTGTTGAACTCACATAAGAAAAATTTTGTTTACAAATATATATTGATCCCATAAAGAGAGAATTTTTCTGTCTATTTGGTTTTCCGACTATCTTGGCTAGCCTTGTGAGGGCGTTGTATTTGAAGCCTCTCCTTCACTGTCTGTCTACCTAAGGGTGTGGGATGAAACAAAGCATCACCAGAATTTATTTCTATTCAAGTACACTAATCAACCACAAGTGAAACTACAAGAGGAGATCCTAGGAGTGATATAAAGAGAGCAATCTACACTAAGTAAACAAGCGCAAGTAATCTGTTTAATTTAATCTACCCCAATCTATCTTATATTGTTAATTCTCAATTCACTAATTTATTATAGGGGAAAACACCGCTCTTAACTCAAGTTGTGATAAGGAATTATATCTCACCTACGTATCAGCGCAACAGTTCCTCTGCTCCTTCTATCTTACATTTACAAAACCATATATATGACTTTATATAGTCAAACTAATCTATATATGAAGGTTTCTTCTTGAGGGATGGCTGTGAATTAATATGAAAGCTAGCCCCAAGAAGATTATTCAGAAGGTCGCGTATATATTCGTCACAGCCTCAAAAGCATTTTTTTTCGGACCGCTATTTACCCCCCCCCCCCCTCCGATTATAGAACATTTAGAATGTCAACATTTCATGGATGAAAAATTTTTTTTTTGAGTAACCGACTTTCAAGCACTTATTTTCAAAACAAAATGTGGAAAAAGTCTTGAAGAATAACATGTAAATATTAAATAATTGTAAGCAGATGTGTTACAAATTTTGAAGTAGTAAAACTGCAATAATTTAACTCTACTGGAACCAAACACTTACTCCACTTTTTACTATAGCGAAATAAAAACAAACAAACAATTTTTAAAAATCAATTGATGTTAATCCTAAAATAATTGATAAATTTAATATTTTTATAGATATAAATTTAATGGCATTAACTGAACTGAGTAACGTGGAATAAAAAGGCTTTAAATATTTTAATGATAAATTAAATGTTCCCAATCTTTTTAGAAGAAATTATTATTCCATTAAAGCATTTTTCTCTCTCAAATCTCTGTGTCTTGATCGTAGTCGTTAAGAAACAAGCTCTATCAACATCATAGAACGAAAGCAAAGAAAATGAAAATTTCATGAACACGCTTCAGTAATTTCTTAAAGGGTCTTGAACAGAAAAATCTATTTTTAATTGTGTTTTTGGTTAAAACGTTTTGAGAGAATCATGTGGGAAAATCCGATTTTCCGCTTCAGTTTCTGACTTTTAAATATACATACATATATAGATCCTATTTTCTGTATCATGTAATGTTTTTTTCCTGCATTTTTCATTATCTTCCAATTTTTAATTCGCTTTACAGATTACTAATAATAAGAAGGAGAAGATTCTCTGTACTGCAGAATTTTAAAATTTGCTAAATTACAGCTTATTCAAGATTTTGCTTTTATTGTTATTGTCCCAGTTTTATTTCTTTGGTGCAAATATATTCAATTAAGTATGTTATTTTGCTAAATTTATATATTTATATAATACTGTGCAATAAAACATTATAAAATAAAAATATCAAAAGCTTTCAACCACACACACACACACACACACACACACACACACACACACACACACACACACACACACACACACACACACACACACACACACACACACACACACACACACACACACACACACACACACACACACACACACACACACACACACACACATGTCCATAAATTAAGGATAATTCAGAATCACACAGGAATTGAACTCTAAATAAAAATTTCACCTGTAGAATTATCCCGCAAATCTTGAAGAAGAATATGCAAATTACAGGAAACCACCAGATGGCGCGGATAGTACGTCACAATGACGAGAGTGTAAGAGAGGTGTATATAAGGAATGGTGGCAAAGAAGTAAAATTGTTCACAAGCGCTTTAAAAGCCTTTCAGTACAATAACCGCATAGTTATGGCACAAAGGAAGCATTTGGATGATTTTTTACGTGGTAGAATTATCGGACGACTTGAATGTGGACGTACCCATCTGGAAGTATCCGAGGAACTTGGGATCGCTCAGAGTATCATTTCCAGGCTTTGGCAACGATTCCAAGATGATGGTAATGTGAGTAGATGTTACAGCACAGGTCGCCCCCGAGTTACAACGCCGAATGAGGACCGGTATTTGGCAGTTACTGCCAAAAGAAACAGACGGAGCACAGCATCAGACCTATCTCGTCAGCTCTCTTCAGCTACCGGTACGACAGTTTTAAGGCAGACCGTGTACAGACGCTTAGGGCACATTGGTCTATATGCTCGTTGGCCTGTCAGATGTGTTCCCCTCACCGCAACTCACTGTAGCCTGCGATTAACCTGGAGTAGAGAGCTTGCATTGTGGACACCGCAACAGTGGTCTTGTGTGATGTTTTCCGACGAGTCCAGGTTTAGTTTGCAGTCTGATTCTCGCCGGACTTTCATATGGAGAGCGCCAGGTACCCGTTACCACCAAGCGAACACCATTGAACGACACTGTTACGGTGGTGCAGGATGGCTCGTTAGGGGAGGAATTATTCTTGGTTCCAGAACTGACCTGCATGTTCAGAGTGTAACGATGACAGGCCGCATCTATCGGGATGTCATTCTGGAACAACATGTACGTTTGTTTCGGGGTGCCATGGGTGCAGAATTTCTGTTTATGGATGACAACGCCCGTCTTCACCGTGCAAACATTGTAGACGAATGCCTTCAATCGGAGGATATCACCCGTATGGATTGGCCAGCATACTCACCGGACTTGAATCCAATAGAGCATGTGTGGGATATGCTTGACCGACGAATTGCAGCCCGTCAACCCCCTCTCACATGTCTACCGGAACTTCGGAGGGCATTGCTTGATGAGTGGTGTAATATTCCCCAAGATCAGATTGATAATTTGATATTCAGCATGCGTAGGCGTTGTAAGGCCTGTATTGCATCGCCCGGGAGACATGCTCCGTATTAACCATCATACTAACCATGCTATACTGTTTTTTGTAAATAGGTCTTTTTTGAAATTTACTCCAGGGAGTAAAAATCGCAATTTTTATTAATTATGTCAAACATATAGCATCTTTTTTGCTCTTTACCTTTTGTTAAAAAAATAGACTTTTCAAATAAGTCAAATTTGTTTTGTTTCTGTCTCTTTCTTTGCCTGAACTTCATTATCCTTAATTTATGGGCATGAGTTTCAGGACCAACGTTTTAGTAATAAGTTAACCGGCCGCTTAACGAGAGTATTTTAAACTACACCTATCCACCCACTCATATCATGTGAATTAATCTGCCTATAAATACCGAGAATCATGGAGAGCATTCTCTTTCGCTTCTGTATTTGTCTGCTTCAACATGTAGTCGGCTGCCGCTTGTTTTGTGCTTTGTGTTTGTGTTGTGTGTGTTTATTTGTGATTCCATCTATCTGTGTGTCTTCATTTTCAGTGTACAATAAACAAGATTAACCTCAAGACACTGCCTCATCAATCTCATTTAAAGAAATCCATTCCAACGGCCACGTCTTATTTCAAGAGTCGGAAGGATAGTTATGGTTTGTGTGCGGGGAAGAAATCACTTGCCACGCCCTGAGAGCATTACCAAAATGACTGAATAATAATGTAACAGTTCCGTGTTCCAAATGCAACGTTGAAAGGTGCAGCGCCAACAGAAGAAAATGGGAACAAAAAATTTATATCATCTGCAAACATATGTTTAAAAAAAATAATTCTACAATTCGATCCTTAGTTCTGTCTTCCAATGAAAAAGAAAAAAAGTCAATGGATTTGCCCATTCATCGTAAGATGTGAAAAAGTGTTCCATTCGTCAAAAACGGGAAATTCCCTTTTTTCTGCGTCGTCCAATAGCTTCAAATTTGGTGTGCGAATATGTGGAAAAAAAATCATTTTCAAATTATTTTCAAAGTGCACGAGATTGTGAAAAAAGAAAAAGTTTTTATGATCAGTGGAAAGAGCCAGATTGGATCACATTTCTTTTTAAGTGCTACAAGTGTATGTTTTAAAATGTAAATGTTAAATGATGCCCTCAGCGATTTTTGATGAGTCTGTTTAAGAAGCTTGAAGATTTCATCGATACAATAAACCATGCATTTTTGTTCAGTCATTTGAAATTATCTGGAAATTCTAAATTGAGTGTATATTTTCATATTATTGGTTTTTAATAATTTATTTTAATATGTTTTGGAAAATTATTGTAATTATATAGTATGCGTAATAATTTGAAAGCAAATTTAAGGTGTTATTTCTAACAATCTATTTTGATCCAGAAACTTACAATGATTTTAATTTATGTTTTAGATATTTTGAGGAAATTTTTGTTTAAAGTTTTCCATATGAAATGGTGTAGTATGGGGTAATGGTACCATTATAGTTTATTTATTTAAAACCTGGTTTTACCCCAGCATATTTTTCTCTATATAAGCGTGGTTTTACCCCAGCATTTTTATTTTTATAAGCCTGGTTATGCCCCAGCGGTTTTTCTTATGTGTCTGGTTCTACCCCAGTATTTCTTTCAATTTTATGGGTCTTACCCCCGTCGTTTATTTTTTTAAGATTATTCTTTGGTCCCTACCACCATTGTACTGTTGTTATGGTTTATTCTAATTTTTTTTCGATATATGTATAACAAATTATTTTTATTTTTCGATTATATTTAAATTTGTTGATTGGGCAGTCAACTCCAACTATTGTGAGTGTTATTATAAACTTACCGTTTTAAAAAACGTTTCCAGGGATCTCGGCTTTACCTTTTGAATTTTCGGGTTAAATTTACTTACTGCTACATTTTGTTTTGAAGATAAAATGCATATATTTCATAATGATATTTTTATTTTGATGTTTAAGATGAGAATTCATGATTTTACAGTGTTTTAAGTGTTTTACTGAATCAATACCAAAGATTTGATATTTTTTATTTTGAGAATTTTATGTTGATACTATATTTGATATATTTAATGTGGTTTTAAGAATTTTTGGTTATTATAAGATTTACTTTATTAGAATGATACAATTTATTTGATATGAAAATGAACAACTTTAATGTGTATGAAATAATAATGGTTTTGAGAGCACTTAGGCTGAGAAAATATTAATAAATAAATGAGCAAATGTTTACATTTAGAATAAAAAATAAGGGTTTTGTAAGGATTGTGCATAGTGAGTACCTCAAGGGAATACACCTTTGATTGTCAATATACTATATATTGCCTCCAAACTTATACCTTTGTCATAATAAAAGTAATACTAAAAGAAAGTTATAAATAATTTTTAAAAAAAAATCTCTTTGGTTGACTTGCAATTTCCTGTCTTGGGATATTTGTTTTTGAAGTTATTGTGCTCTATTTACACTATAAGAAAGAAAACTTGTCCTAATGATTGTGCAAGGTGTAGGTCAATCTCTTAATTTGTTTCTTTTCAGCCTCTTTTCATCCTCAGTGCTCTTATATACAATTTCAGATAAATTTTTAAGAAATTATTTTTTTGTAGTTAATTGTAATAAGGCCGTGGATGGTTGTTTCAAAATTTTTACACAATTTATATTTTGGTAAATTCTCGAATATTTTTATGTTAATGTTTAAGTGAAGGAAATTTTTTTAAAAAAAATAATGTTAATTTAAAATTTTAATTTTGTAAATATCACTGTATAATACGGGTGTGGACCAACGGTCCATTACTCATTAAAATAACGGTTTATTTACTCATATAAATAAAAATGAATGATTTGTTCAATAAATGTTTGCCACGTCTTTGAGAAAATTAATGATAAATTAACTAGTAATTTTGAATTAGCTTCACAGTATTTCCTTTTATCATGAATTACAATGCATCAGCATTCGAATGTGTGTGCTTTTATTTCAAAGCCTTAGGAAAGTGAAGCAAGTTTAATGATCAAAGTAAGATCTCATTGCCTAAAATTAGTTTCTGATTGATAAATTAACAGGAACTAATGTGATTTATCGAAGTGGGCAGGCAGGAGAACGCCTATTCAATTACAAATTTAGACTTTTAGCCCGAAATCTGGGAGAAAATAGTAATGAATAATGAATTAAGTATAGCTTTAGAAAGCTGAACAAATGCGAATAATAGTACTTTAATCTCACTTTAATCTCTGAAGCTCCTTTTAAGGCACCAGTTCGTACAGTAAGATGTTCTACGCTGTAATTTGAAAACAAATAGAATGTTTCTTTTAAAAAAAGAATTCGTTAGTTTATGAAGCTTAGAATAAAAGTGGTTAATGGTATATTTAATTATATTTATGCTTTGATAAATATCAAATAGCGATGTAATTTTTCAAAAATGCTCATATATTTATAACATCATAACATATTTATATAACATTTTTATTTTAACATATTTATTAAAACATATTTATTATAACATATTATTCTAACATATTTATTATAACATATATATATAACATTGCTCATATATTTATAACATATTTTTCAGGTAAAAAAGCCCCTTATGTAATATTTTACAAAATCTATGCGTATAAAGCTCTATTTAAACAATTCACTATTTAATATTGCGTAAAATACTCCTTGCATATTATATTTCAGTTGTGTTGTACTGATCCTTTTGACTTCTGAAAACATTGTCACCAGAGTATCTAAATTATATTCAATGAACTAACAATTTATTAGAACATAACTTGATGGATGTGAGGAAGATCTCATAAAAAATCTTATTTCCTTACAAATTTAACCTTTTAATTAATTCAATGTTTTGTATTGCTTTAGTAACTATACACAAATTCAATACATCATAATATATAACATAAATATATATATTATACCCTAGTGTCAAAAATTAATAACAGTCGTTACGTTTCAAAGCAGAGTGTGAAATAAAAGGCAGAATGGAATGAAATTTGATATACTTAGAAAGTAATTACAAAGAAAGAGAACTGTTGAAGAATGTCTAAAATAAATTTCTTTTAGAAATCATGCTAAGTTACTGAAATGAAACAAAAGCAAGACGTTCTATAGTCATTACAAGAATAAGAAAAGCTCCTAAAATTGTGTAGTAAGGTGTATATGATCAACTTTTGTTGCAATACAAGCATTACAGTGATATTTTATTCTATGAATACGAGCCTGAACCAACTGCGGTGATAGATTCTACCATTCCAAAAAAAAAAAATTGTTTTAAGCTCAAAAATGTCGCTTGATAAACGCTGAAGCATGCTCAACCGATTCCTGAACATGCTCCTGAAACATGCTCAATCCGATTCAAGTCTGGTGAACTTATTGCCAATGTATGCGCTTAATATCAAGGTATTCCTTTACGAGTTTTACATGGTATTATTCCTTGACAAGTTCAGAACAGTGTGGCGTGGCGTTTTCGTCCAAGAAAAAGAACTGTAACGGGACTATCCGTATTTTTCCTTACAATCCTCTTGGGCAATTACTTTCTTTAAATATTATTTAAATAAAAACTTCATCCCGAAGAAGAAGACGCGATATATGTAAATTATGTCGTGTATTTAAGTATTAGCTTTCTGGTTCCAAAAATTGAGAGAGAGAGAGAGAGAGAGGTTAGAAGCTACAGGATAGCGTGAAGATTAACGTAGGATAACGTAAGGCCAGACGAGAGCACTTCGTAAATTATTTGATTAATATTAAGATTGACGATTTGGTCAATTAGTTATTAAATTGGGTTCGGTTCGTTTGGATTGGATTACTTTAGAAATTATTTTCAAATATAAGATGGTGTATTGCCTGGAAGTGCTAAGTGTAAATGATCCGATTTATTATTGTATTTCTAATTATCTCGCTACTTCGCTATTCCTCCATATTTATCAATTGGTGCATCTCTTAACTTAGGTTGTGACGGATCTATACGCGTCATTATTTCACTAATCCTCTTGCGGAAACTTTGGGATCAGCGTTCGCCTTAATTCACAGCCTCTGAAGAAGAAACCCTGATATTTAAATTAGTTTGACTATATAAAGTCTATATAGGTTTTGTAGATGTAAGATAGAAGGAGCAGGAGAGCTGTTGCGGTGATACGTAGGTGAGAATATTAGAATATTTCATTGAGTATTTCACAAACATAAGGAAGGAGTTGCTAAAATATTAAATTAATAAAATAAGGATCTAAGATAGATTGAATTAGATTTAGTAATCAGATCACTAGCGCTTGTTCACTTTGCCTAGTTCACTTAGTCGTATTTACTTAGAATTTTTCATTGAGAATAGATTGCTCGCTTTATATATCACTCCTATGGTTTCCTTTTGTAGTTTCACTTGTGATTGATTAAGTGTGTTTGAAGAGTAATAAAATAATAGTTATTATGGAATTTGTTTGTGATGCTTTGTCCCCCCCCCTTAGGTAGGCAAGACGGTGAAGGAATGGTTCCAAATAGGTCGCGCTCACAAGGTTGTTCAATTTGTGTTGTTGTTAAGAAAAGTAAATAAATTGTGTTGTTTTGACTATGGCTGATTTACCTTCTAACTCGTGCACGCTAATGGATGGGACAGCTCATCCATTACAGAACTGTGATTCCGTTCAACTTCGAAAAAGATGAACGTGAGGTTCCGGCTACTCCCCCCCCCCTCCCATGTTTCAAAGACAGAGCAGACATCATGCTCAACGCCATCACCGCGATACTGATCACGTTATCAGATATTATGAGGGCGGTAATGTATTCTACGTTTTTTTCAGACAAGAGTCACTCAGTAAATTGAATCGTAATTCTTTGAAGAACATCACATCACTCCACTGATAATCTGCCTAATTTCCATGTTCTCGACTCCATAACAAACAAGCTATTCCCCCCCCCACAATAACACGCAAATAGCTAGACATCTAAAATACTGGGATTTTACTGAGATTTTAGTAAGCTGTTTTCGAGGAAATACTTGTCCTCATGATTACAGCAAGATATGAGGACAATATTTGATGCGCATCAACTGGTTACATCACGCCGAGGCAGACAGAAATTGATCTTGTCTAGATATTATTATCGGTCGACATGTTACATAACTTATGCAGGAATATTTCCAAT
This sequence comes from Trichonephila clavata, assembly GCA_019973975.1. Classification (NCBI taxonomy): domain Eukaryota; kingdom Metazoa; phylum Arthropoda; class Arachnida; order Araneae; family Nephilidae; genus Trichonephila; species Trichonephila clavata. Next base: position 16,608 of record BMAO01023689.1, read on the forward strand.
ATGAACTGTGCAACATTTGCGATAGCACAGACTTTTGTCTGAGATATATAGTCTTCTTTCTAATATTCTATAATGATTCTTCTTTTGTTAAAAAATTGATTTGTGTTCTTTGAGCCATAATCAATATTTTTTCAACAGTCGAAATACGCACGAGCTCTCATTGATTATGCAAACAACTGAAATATTGAATGCACATTTGTATCACTTTACTTGCTGCATTTCAGATAGCTCCTTCCATCATCCTATTACGTCACCGATAAAAGATGTACACAATTATTGGATAACTTCAATGGATTGTGTTTGAACTAAGGTGGGCCGCGAAAAAAATTTCTCTTCCTTTTCCAATGGTTGTATCCTTGGAAAATAACTTTTGCTTAGCTAAGTAAAAAAATTTTTTTGCCTTTGCATTGCATTTGTAGTTAAAAAAATGGAGAATCACCATTTGTGTTAATTTTTCATAATTATTTAATTTATCAATGTCGTAATGCTATAGCTCTAAATGTGAAGTTGAGGATATGAAAAAATGAGAAAAAATAAAAAATATATAAATTTTAAAAATCACTCATGCAAAAAGATCGAAAAATACATTTTTTGGGTAAAATTACCAATATTTCATAGTTTTATTCATCTTTGCTTTCTTTCTTTGATAAACATACGTAGTAAACTTATTTTATATTTTGAATATACATATTTTAACACTATATGTGGACCTAGCATAGTTTGTAAAATTATCCAGTAATTTTATTCAAATAACGTACATCCGAATAAAATTTCTAAGAAAATTCCAGTATTAATCTTAATAAAAGGGGTACTTTTGATGGCCTATTTCTTGCTTCAGTACCATACATTTTTCGAAATGCTTCTGTCTTAAGTTTGGAACAGCTTTCCACTGCTTAGGCCGTTTTTTTTTCACCATTTTACTTGAGCTACCATTGCTTTTGTTTCATTTAATCTTTTCATTTCTGTATTTTCCCAATTATTCTTTACTCTTGGACATCAGTGTATTTTTAACAAAACAGCACACATACACATCTAGTGCATTAAAAATTACTACTCTTAATAACTTTAATTGAGTGTATAAAAGCATTACAGTAAAATTTGAAAATTTCTCACCCGTGAATACACAGAAAACAACTTCAAAATGGATGATTTCATTTAGGGAACACTTTTGCATCTATATTGAGCTTAAGAATACAAAGCAATTTAAGAATTAAATGGTTCCAATTACTTTCTAATTATCTTCCAATTATCTTCGGCTCTTGTTATCCATGGAATTTCTTTGCTTTTTTAAAGGTTTGCTGCGATTATCTTCTCAGCTTCGAAAAGTGCTTACAATGGGTAATTAATGATTACACATTAGTCTCAGATCAATAGCATAGCACAATTGTTTGAAGCATTTTAGAGTATTTTCTCTGTGCCTTTTACGAAAAAGTACTTTTAGCTATTACTTATGCTCTATGATTTCTCAGTTGAGAAAAGTTATATAATTAAGGCGTTATATTCTCTTGAGGCATACAAAGGAAAATTGCAGTTATTATTGTGCTTTTAAGAATATATGAGCATCGCGATTTATGCTTCATGTAATAAGTTAAATTTTGATAATTTTTAATCGATATTTAAATTTCCATTTTGACTTATAAAAAGGAATTATGATATTGATAATTTTGTAACACCCCCTATCTACCCTGTGACCCGGCTAAAGGGGTAGGAGGAAGTGAAGGACGACTTGACATGATAATTTCTAATTATTTATTCAGCATACTAATTAACTCAAAAACAAATCAATTAATCAGATTAAATAAGATGTTTCCAAGTAGGGAGAGAGGTTGAGTGACGAGAGTCACGTGTTCAGAGAATACTTCTAATAAATTGATCCACTTTTTATTAATCAATCTTTTACTTTAATATTTAATTTAAACTGTAGTTATGTGACTTATTGTCACTTAAATCTCTTTAATAATTTAAATATCAAAACGCGCTATAAATATGACTAATACCTGAACTGTAGACAGCCTTCTTAACTTCTACTTCGTAATGTTTCAATTTCTTGGTATTTTCAATTAAATAGCAATTTCCTCTACATAACTATCTATCTCTTTCTATCTCTAACTTTCTATCTCTCTTCTATCACATTGACTTACTAACTTTCTTCCATCTATCTCTCCAATTTGTATCTCACTTTATCGAACTCCTAGCAAGCAAACTTGAACTATGTATAATAGACTTAATCTGCATATCACGGTTTCTTATTCAGAAAAGGATTGCTGATTTTCATAGCCCAAAGATTTCCTAAGAGGGTTAATGGAAGGACGCGTATAGATTCGTCACAATTTTAATTTTAAAAGTCAAATCAAATTTCTTAAAACAAATAGTTCTGGCATAAAGAAATTTCGCATTCTGGGACAAAAGTAAAATTTTTTATTAGCTGTTGAAGTTATCATTCTTCTTAAAATTAGATAGTTATTGTAAGTAAAGTTGAACTAATTAAGAATTTGGGTAGATAATATCAAATTTTTATTTTGAAAAGAGAATATATTAGTGTGTGCGCGGCTGGGAAGTGCTGTGAATTTGAGAAGTTTGTTGAAATCAAAAGTTAAAGTATAGAAGAAAAAGTAGTCGGGTTTGCGATAATGCATTTTATGTTATAAAATTTTACTGTAAATAATCGTTTGGATAAAATTATATTTTTATTACTAACCATTTTTTATTTGTGTGTTCTTTTATATGCTTTTATTTTATTTCTATTTAACTCTTATTAATATTTGTGTTTTGTGCAAAAAAATTATTTTTTGTCATGTCATTTAATAATGCCTTTGAATAACTATTCATTTTTTGTGTGATGGCAACATATTATTTGCTTTGAAAGTTGTTTTGTGTAGAAAGAATCTGTGGAATGAGGCAGTTGCTGTTTGTTTCTCTCTAGTAAAGGTTCGCTGTCCAAAGCTACTGCCAGTTGTTTTGACACTTCCTTTGCAAAATAAAATTACATTTTAAAATCAAGAGTTTCTTAATCTTGTATCGACTAGTAATGTGTTTAACGTTTTAAAATTTTTTGTAGATTAAATAAAGGTTTTGAAATAAAGCTTAGCTCATATTATACACATTTTTTTTACTTTACCTAGAAAGGAAACAGAAAAATATGAAGATAATTCAAATGAATTATAAAAGAAATATAAGTTATGCTTACAATACACATGAACAGGTATATGATAGTTAAATGCAAAACAGTTACTGTTACATAATTTACAATTTTTTTATCAGACAAATAATTAAAAAAAAGTGCATTTTAGGGTCTTCAGTTTATTGCTAGTGATGTTATATTTATTTCATACTTTCAAATAATAAAATAAATTCTCTCTCGTATGCTTTCTAAAATATATTCGAAGATAAATAGTTTTTAAAATAATTGATTAGAAAATTAGTTTTTAGATAATTGATTTAAAGGGAGATAATTTTAATACTTTTTTCTTACATACGCTTCTGAAATGACAGATATATTATCATCTACAGTAACTAAAATAAAAAAAAATATTAGCTGGATATCCTCTTGATTGTTAAAATTTTTAAAACTTTTTGAAATCTAAGTTTATTTAGATGAGGAAATTTAAGATTTTCTACAGGCTGCGTTAGCCAATGGGTAATGGACGCGAATTCGTCGAGTTATTTCTGTCACGTCATGGGCTTAGGTCCTGATGTCACTTAAGATATGTCGAGTATAGAAGCTGTTGCACGTTGAATCCTTCCAATGTTCTTACGTTGATTTGGTACATACAGAATGGAGAGTGGCGAGCCAGCTAGACGTAGTCATTACAGTGGCGTACGTAAACCTTTCTCGTAGGGGGTTACATTCAAAGGAACACTTAAACGAAAGTGTCTAGAGGCAATTTCTATTGTAAAAATTAAAAATCTGTTGGCCTATAGGGAGTTTGACCCCCTTCCCTTCTTGTGCATGCCACTGAGTCTGTCACTTCACTACTGTCCAAAGTTAGGATGTACAGGGTGGCCATAATTAAACTGCAAGTGTTCAAGGGTTGCTGGAGAGAAAACTGCTGGGAATATTCCAGTGAAATTTGGTATCTACACGTTTCAGAACATGCGAAGTCAAATACGCAAGAAAAAAGTCGTCATTTTCACCCAATAGATGGCGCTATGCCGTGTTTCAATGCTTATCAATGGTATATATGTAAATGGTATACTGCATCGAACAGTATAAAAATAAGACCATATTGAGTAATGGTCAATCATGACTCTGAATAAGGAGAAACGTGCATTGTTAGTGAATGTATTCTATCAGAATGGTAGCAATTATTCAGCTACTTTGAAAAAATACCGGCGTATGAAACGATTAAGAAGAGGTCCAATGAGTGTGTCAATGGATTGAAAAATATGATTTCTAAATTTGAAGAAATAGGAGAATTGGGCGTTATTCCAGGCACAAGAGGGCGGCGCGCGTCCCTTAAGCCCGCAAAGAGTGCAACAATTGATGACGCTATTGCTACTACGAATACCAGTTCAGGAGCCAGTATGCTGCAACAAGTGAGCGCACGAAGTGTAGCTCGGACATTATCTCTTCCGAAGTCAAATGTGCATAAAGTGTTGCTCCACATTCTTCGGCGTTATCCGTATAAATTTAAAATGCTTCAAGCGTATAAATGAATAACCTTTTTGATATAAAAATATTGTTTTAGGAATATTAATAGAATAAAGAATTAGTTAAATCCAATACTATGACAAAAAATGAAGACGCAAAAAATAACGTATTTTCAAAACAGTTCTCATTTTAATGGGAAATGCTTTTATAATAATAATAATATTTTGTTTATATACAGCTACTGTTATTCGGCTGGAACTAGAAATTTTGAAGAATTCTCATTATTTTCAGAGATACTATCAATTTTTTTGAAATAATAACCAGTGTTTTTTTTGTTTAAATTTCTCTACTCTGTGATATAATAAAAGATGAATAAATCTACTTCTAAGTTATATATTTCAAAAATAATAATTCAGGCTCTGCGCAGAAGTTTTAGCTATATATAAGCAATATATTATAAAAGCATTTTTCATTTAAAGGAGAATGTTTTGAAAATATAATTTTTTTCTTCATTTTTTGCCGAAAAATTGCATCTAAACGATTTTTTCTTGTAATAATTTTCTTAAAACAATTTTATAAGTATTTTCTAATTCAAGAGACACTAAATATCGAAAAAAATGTTCATTTGTGTGCTTTTATAAAATCATGGTTCCGAACATATCTACCTTTACAGGTTAGTGGCAAGAGTTTTAAATTATTTTAATTGAATTCTTTAACTTTTGAGATATTTTATTTAAAGAAACGATAAAGCTCTATTGCCTCTATTTTTTTGTCTCATTATTTTTAAGTATTGATGTATTATTAGAATTTGAGAATGGTTTTTGATTAATTTCTTTGAAAGGTTATGTTGTATTGGTATAAAAATGTAACGAAATAAAAAATAAAAGTTGTAATGTTTACAAATAATTATACGTTGCTTCCTTTTATAGAAAATTTTAATGTATATTTTCCAAAAATAGAATAATTTTTATTTTGAAAGACCTGCTCCATTATATGCAAATTAAAATATTCACTTGAAATTCGAATTAGATTATAAATTGCCATTTTCTCTATTCTAAGTTTTATATAAAACCCCTTCTTTCACTAAAGGATGAAAAATAGCATATATTTATATATCTATAGAATAAATTTATGATCTAAAATAAAAAAAAATGCTTAAGGTATATGATGCTGGTTTTTTAAATGCTAATTTTTTTTCGTGCCATAATATAAATCATTGGCTCGTAGAAACTGAAAAATAACATTACACCCTACGTATAGCGAAAAGCATCTGGCATCGTTATCATAGAAAAACACGTTATTTTAAGTTATTTTTTACTGAGCAAGTGATTTAAATAAAGATTCTTAAATCCTTTTGGGTAAAAAATTACTTTCACTTTCACGAAGGAAAGATAGACAATAAGTAAATATTTTGCATTTCTGAAAGTCACAGCTGCTAAGCGTATAAACTGCAAGTAAAACAAAAATATCAAAGCCGAGTTTTTGCAAATGCTATAAATTATAATTCTAAATGTCATTTATCATAATGTAATATTTTAAAAGTATTTTCATCTCATATTTCTATTTTTCTCAGTAATTTGAGCCATTTAAAACAAACAATTGATTGAATTGACGGAGTTTTATCCGTTTTTTAATAGTTAAGCAATTACCCAATTTAAGTATTAAAGCTTTCTTTATTTTAAATTACGTACATTATATTGAATTTATTATTGATTGATTGCTTTGAAATAATAAAAGGTAATTAATGATTCCATCAAAAAATAATATAGAGAAATACCTATACAAATCTTCAGTCAATTGGATACCATCTATACTAGTGCTTAATTTTTAACCTGGATGTGTAAAAATGTAATTGAAACAGAGAAATGAAAATACAAATCATGGTTTGAAACTTTAGAAAAGAATTTACTTTACTTTAAATACATTTGTTTCATATTATGTGTGACACAGGATTATATTATGTCTAAAAGTTCAAATTTTTTGCTAAATGCATATGAAATTATTATCAAATGATAACGTATAACAAGCATATAAAATTTGTGCTAGTATTAAGAAAATAAAATGAAAGAATTTGAATGTTTATATTAGTTATCAATCAGACTCCCACAGTTAATCTCACGCCTTAATTGGAATTTACGAATTATTCTAAAAAACGAAGGTAATAATAAAAAAAATGGCAAAAATGCATACATTTAAAAAAAAAGAATATAGTTATAAATAGAAGAACATATTATGTGAGTCTGGAGTACTGAACCCTTTTTCTTTAAAATATTTCAAATGTATTCTATTATACTAGCTTGACATTATATGAAAGAAAATAACCCTCTAGAATTCCATGTGTACAATTGAGGCCTGTAAAAGTAAGTTAAATTTCATCACAATGGTTTTATAGCAGGGCGTCAGCAAAATATAGATAGTGATGAATTATTCAAAAGATAAAATATGTGCAAGAAGAATTAGAACTAAATGTCGTTTTTTACAGGGGATCATATAAGAAGTCCCATCTTTTTTATTGAGGTTTTACTACATCTATTATAGATAACTGCAAAATGTATGTATTTCATGATTTGCGAAGCAGAAGATGAATTTTTGACCTGAACTTATTCTTGTAATTACCTGAATAAGAGGAGATTATATACTAAGAACAAATGAATTCATACAGAATCATAAAAGGAACCGTTTTCATTACAGGCAAGAATGTTGAAGTGTTCTTGGATTTTACTTTGCATCTCAAGTTAAAGTAACTCTCACTCTTAAGGTATCCGAACACGTTCGGAGTTCTTTTTAACAAAATAGCATACTAAAACATTATAAATGTTCTTTTAGGACTCAATACCAATAAACATTACTATATATATATATATTTAACTATTAAAATTTAAAATAAATTACCTGAATTTTACACAATCACAATTATAAGTGAAATTTTAGCAATATTTTTGAAAAACTTCAAAGCAGTTAGAGTAAAAAGTAATAAACATATATTAGTAAAAGTATTACTAAAACAAATCAGATGCATTTATCTAGAAAATGTGCTAAAATTTTAATTTTTTATTAAAATTTGAAAATTTTAGAGTTGATTGAGTGAACATTATAAGAAATGTTACATTTTTTATGAGACTATTATTTAAATAACAAGCCATAACTCAAAAAGTATGCATACAATAAGAAATATTTTAGTACATTCTCTAGAAAATAACATAAATATCAGGTTTAAAAAATTTTATAGAAATACATTCGTAATATTTTTAGTTATCAGACTCACTTGATAGATTTTGAGCAATTTATATAAATGCCCACTTCTGGTAGATCAAAAACCCACTTCCAGTTTTTCTAAATTTATAAAATGGATTGTAACTTGGCCTCTAGGTAGTGTAGAAACAAAACAAAGTATGTTTCGTAAAGTCAAAAAAGATAGCTCTATTCAATAAAATAAAAAACAAAAATATCTGTCTTGCTGAATTTGGTCATTTTCAACGTGTTCGGATACCTTAAATTTCATCCTTCTTTATTTGAATTATAAGGCTATGATAAATTGCTAATCGTGTCCCAGTCTAGAAAACACATTTGTTGGATAGAGTCAAATTCGTAAAGAGTCTCCTAGAAAATCGCAGAAAGCTACAATTAACGTAATCTAATTACGGCTCAGAATTCTCACTTAATATACATTATGGATATTTGATGGTAAGGCATCATCTCTAGTGTCATCATTGTCATTTGATTATTCCTTGGAATCGAAAAGTCTTTCGCATTAATTGCCGGCTGTTTATTTCAAATCCAAAGTTAATTACACAGTTTGAATGTGAATTATATTATATAAAATAAAAGGTAATAATTTCTGATTGCTTGTATTTCCCTTTTCATTCACTTAATCAAGCTTGAAAATTCAGTAGGATTCCCTACTGGCTCAATTCTTATCTTAACAGAAAAATGAACTGCGATGAGGTAAATTTTCATAATGACTTGTTGAAAGTTTTTGAGAATGTGAGTGCATATTTACATCACACTTGAAGCTGCACAAGGACTGTTAGTAAGGGACCTCGTAGTTTTTAACCTTGGTCAAGTGACGAAGATCACATCAACAGGAGGAAATTTGAGCCTGGAAAGATTTAACGTGCATCGACGCCCGCTACACTGCGGAACTCCAGCGCCACCAAGCTGGAACTCATGACAAGCCGGCCATGAAACCGTGACCTTGACCACTAGGATACATTTATATTTAGAACAGTTGTCTTAGGACTATAAAATGTTGTAGGAGCTTCTATCATTCAGCAAACAAGTTGTTCAGAAGTTCGAAAAATGATTGCTCCAAATCATTTTCGTGAATTTTTAGTGAATACAATGGTGCATATTTGGATATCAATTTAACGTTTTATCATTCAACTATTGGAATGGTTTAACTTTTATATATTCTTATACGTTAGTTTCGTTGGAAATTGCTTCGAAGTGAGGTGAAGGTTTATCAAATTTAGCGTTTTAATATAAAACTTTTAAAAATTCAGATCAAATTGTAAGGGATGACACAGGTCATCCCTTAGTGTGAGAGGATCGGAAGAAAGATTAGCCATAATCAGAACAATTTGTTTATTAACAATTCTCAACGAAGACACAAATTCAACAATTCAAATTGAAAAATGCTCCAATTAGTAATTATGTGAAGCAATCGTGGGATAGACGAGATACTAGAAGAATTAATAAATTGGATCACTTACGTTTAGGTAATACGCCTTCTAATTCAATTTGATTTAATCCAGATTTAATGCTTAATTGACCAACTTGTCAATTTTAATATTAATCAATTAAATAACGAAGTTCTCTTGCCTAGTTTCACGCTAATCAATCACTGCTATCCTTAACAGTCTAACCTCTCTCTCTCACAACTTGAAAGTTTAATCTTTAAATATACTACATAATTTACATAAATCACGTCTTCCTCTTCTTCAGAGGAAGGCTTTCAATAGAATAAATTTTAAAGACCACACACACACACATTTTCCCCAAGAAGACTGTTAGTAAGAAGAACACGGATAGACCCGTTACAAAATTTGCTTCAGAAATTTTACAAGATTATTTTTTTATTTTCTATGATTAAATTTTCAGGGGCGGATTCCAGACTTCTAGTATCTCCACGAGCACTTACACACAAAATAGAAACACGTTAAATTTAACTCTCTTAACATAATTAACCAAATATATATGTATTTTTCATTATTCTAGATGATTATTGAACAACTACTCATCAGGATAATAACAGCTATAAATATATTTAATTATTTATTCCAATTAATTTTTAATATTTAATAAAAAAGACACATTTTTCTAAAATTAATAATATTTTTTGAATTAGGGCGCCTATTTTTTGTGCGATAAACATACAATATAATTAAACTCCGTTAAGTTTAGTATTTCCCTTTTATGAGAAGCCTTAAGTTATTGTTTCCGTAATAAAATATTAAGGAATGCCTCATTCAACTCGGATCGGGTTGAAATACCTTTTGAACGAATAATAGTACATTAAGCTGTAAGCGCAAATTAAAACGCCTCTAGAATTAACGAAGAAATATTTTATGAGTCATAAAGTACAGAAAACGAGTAATTGCTTGTCACATCCATTTTAATCATGATTGCTTTGGAAGAATAAACTCTGCTCCTGGAGTTCACAAAATAGCCCGACCTTGTCTGAAAAGAAAGGCAACATGGATAGATGTCTCATTCACATATATATATATCTAAGATTCATGTATTATTTATTCTCAGTGATCCTAGAAAGAGTTTTGATACACGATAGCGAAGAAAAATCCTTTTTAATATTTTATAAAGATAATACCTACAAGCTTTTTTTACGGGATATACACTCAAGAGCCAAAACATTATGACCACCCCTACATTTTGCAATGAACTCGCCTGGATGAAGTGGAAGGCACATGATCAGGTGGAAGTGGTATTTAACTGCTGCTGGAGAGTCTGAAGAATCATTCTTTCACTTACTTCTGTGTGTGATGGGAAAGGCTGCGGATCTAAGCGACTTTGATAGAGGGCAGATTGTAATTGCTGGAAACTGCACGACTCGAGGGGTTGTTCGCGATCTACAGTTGTTAGTATTTATGTAAAGTGGATGAATGATGGTGAAACCAGCAGTAGACGATATAGTGTTGGACGTCCACACGCTATCAAAGAAAAAGGTCGTCGGAGACTGTCTCGCATGGTGAAGCAAAACCGGAGCCAGACAGTGGCTCAGCTGATAGCCCAATACAATGCAGGGCCAAGTAGAACAGTATCGGAGCACACTGTTAAGCGGACACTATTGGATATGGGGCAACGCAGCAAACGTCCCATTCGTGTGCCTTTGCTGACCAAGCGTCATCGCCAACTGCGCCTGTGTCGGACCCGGGAACCTCGCGACTGGTCCATGGATCAGTGGGAGAGAGTTGCCTGGTCAGATGAATCACGGTTTGTCATTCATCACGCCGTCTTCCAGGTGAACAGTTGCTCCCTCAATGTACAGTAGGTCATACACAAGCCGGTGGTGGTGGTATTATGCTTTGGGAGACGTTCTCTTGGGTGTCTCTGGACCCGTGGTTGTGGTAGAGCAGACCATGAATGCTACAGGGTATCTGAACATTATTGCGGACCAGTTGCACCCTTACATGGCCTCTGTTTTTCCAGCTGGAAATGGAATGTCCCAACAGGACAACGCTCCGTGTCATAAGGCTAAAATTGTGTTGGAGTAGTTTCAGGAACATGATGCTGAATTCCAGTTAATGTCCTGACCGCCTAACTCACCGGATCTCAATCCGATAGAACGCATTTGGGATGTCATGGGACGGCAGCTCAGAGTAGTTCAAAGACCTCTAATTCGCAATATTTCGGATTTGCTTGACCGTTGCTTAAACATCTGGTACAATCTGTCTCCGGCCATCTACCAAGGACTTGTGGCATCTATGCCAAGGCGGGTTGAAGCTGCGCTCAAAAGGTGGGCCAACTCGTTATTGACAGGTGGTTATGATGTTTTGGCTCTTGAGTGTAGATTATAAAAGCATTGTAGATTTAAATTTAGGTAATGTTGAAGAAAAAAAACGCGGTTTCTTAATTTTCCAATTTTCACCTTACTCACATGCACACACACATGCACTTGCACGCACGCACATTCCTAGAAATAAGTAGGAGCATAAGTAAAACTCAAGAGAAAATATCTCTTTTCTAAAATATAATTTTTCAATTTCTACTATTAGTTCGCTTTCTCCTTATATACATTTATTTATTTATTCATATATCTTGTTCAAATTTTCAATCGTTCATAAAATACTTTTTATTCATCCACTGAAGTTCGAATACAATTTTTTAAACTTGTAGTGGATCACACTTGATGTTAATACCTTTTTTCAAATATGAATTCACTAATTAAATTTTGTTTTTTAATTTAAAATTTATTCTGCGTTATTTCTGATGAAGTTAGAGGCGGCCGCGGTAGCCAAGTGGTCTAGGCATCAGATCATGGCTAGCGTATCATGAGTTAGATCCCAGTACCACTGAAGACCCACCGTGTAGGGGATCGATTCACGTTAAATCTCTCGAGAGCTCAAACGTCCTCCCGTTGGTGTAGTGTGGTAGTTAGGAGAGGGGAGGGGGTGCAGCTCAGGTGTCGTCCGCGTCACCTGATCTTGGTTCAAAATTACGTGGACCGTCACCAAAAGCCCTCGTGTAGTTGAACAGAGCGACGTGAAATATTCACTCACTCACTCACTGATGAAGTTAGAACTAGCACCAACAGATGGCGCCAGTAAGTTTTTCTAACAAATTTTTTCTTTGGCTTCAAAATATATTTTTTTAAGCTTCTAGGGGATAACACTTGATGTTGATACAGTTTTTTCAAATATTAGTCCATTAATTAAATTTAACTAACTAAAATAAAATTTTTCTTTGTTGACCTAAGTAGGAATTAACTTAAATTTTTTTTATAATACTTGGTATTAAGACTTTTGTTGAATCGTTGTGAAATTCATATGAAAATTAAATATTTCGTTAACTGTTGACTGATACATAGTTTTAATGTATACTTCCTAATACGCGTGCATAGACTATCAATTTTTAATTTCATGAGTTAAAATAAGGATTGAGTCTATGCTTATAAGGGGCTTATAAATACTGCATATGCTTTATTATCAAAAGCGGTAGATCTAATATATCTTAAATTAGTTTAAATTGGTTAAAATATGATATAGCATGGAACTGGTCTATTTAAATTCTGTTGTCTGGTTAAAACTAGTATTTCTATTTTAGTCATGTAGTGCAATCAACAGTGTCGTAAAAATCATCGACTGGCTTTTTGTTAAAAACATAGTAAAAAATATACTTTTGATTCAATAAATTGTCAAATATTATTAATGTTTAAAAAGGAAGCAATGAGCTAACTCAGTAGATAAAATTATTTAAAATTTACTGCTTGTTTCTAATTGTGTAATATTGTTGTATGTGTATGAGAGAGAGAAAAATATTTGTGCAAAAAGAGTTGTTACAATTATGTTCAAATGTATTGATCGCATATGTATGTGAGTCTTTATGTAAATGTAAATACAATATATTGCCCACAAACTATCAAACTTTCAATATATGTTGCTTTAGAGCAATAATTATAATAAAAAAAATTCAAAAATTCTACAACATCCACCAATATTTAAAAATAAATTTTGATACAATTTGAGCACATTTTAAACTCTAGTTGTGCGAAAGGAATTTACAATTGTCATGAAAAAAAAAAAAGAAACTGAGAGGTGGATGAAAACTATTTCATTTAATAAGGATATATTTATAAAAGTTTTGGAGAAAATAAAAAAAAAATTGACGTTGGGTTTATTTTTGATGATGTTACAGAAATTGCAAAGGGATATATTAGTATCTAATTTAAAACAGAGGAAATTAAGAAGTATGATATGTTGAAGTTACAACCCATACCCTTCAAGTGTTTCAATAAATTTTCTGCCTCCAAAGAGCTATGACCTTTTTTGTCCTTGTCTAGATATATGCACCATTTTCGAAAAAAAAAATTATAACTTTTATATTCCCCCCTTCTGTTCGTATTTTTCATTTTTTTAAGGAATCAATATACTTTAGAATAAAATACGTCTGGGAAAAAGAATTTATTTTTGTCACACAGATCTGGTTTAAAGTTTTGGTTAGAGATTAACTTTTCTACAGAACAATGTAAAAATAATTGTTTCATATTTGAATCACTGTCAAGTAATACGAACAACAACTAGGCTGATGCATCGATTTTCTTTGATTGCTAATTAACGTTACACTTTCAAGCTATACAAGGGTTACTAACGAAGGACTTCGTAGTTTGGAAACTCGGTCAAGTGACGAGGGTGATACCTGAGCTAGCAACTTACTCTCCAAACTTCCACTTCACGTCAAGTTGAGGACTTTGAGTTTCGGGAGATTTAAAGTACATCAGCTACTCCGCACGGAGAGTTGTGGCCGCGGTAGCCGAGTGGTCTAGGCATCGGATCATGGCTAGCGTGTCATGAGTTCGATCCCAGTACCACTAAAGACCCGCCGTGTAGGGAAGCGATGCACGTTAAATCTGTCGAGAGCACAAACGTCCTCCCGTTGGTGTGGTGTGGTAGTTAGGAGAGGGGGTGCCAGCTCAGGTGTCGTCCGCGTCACTTGAACATGGTTCAAAATTACGCAGACCGTCGCAAAAAGCCCTCGTGCTGCTAATCAGTGCGACGTTAATATTCACTCACTCCCCGCACGGAGAGTTTTACGTGGCACGAGGATTTGAGCCCCCGACTCGACGGAAGCAACATCGACCAGGAATTTACGATCATTATCGAGATGATATTTCACTTTCCTAACTTTAATATCTCATCTTCCTTACTTGGACGCCATATCTCGTGGGAATTTTGAGGTAAAGTTTCATTAAGTATTATGCATCTACTTATCTTATACTACACTAGTATAAGAAATTAAGAGAATTTGCATATTTTATGAATTGCATGAAAAGAATTGAACTGAAGAAAAACCACTGCTTCTAGGTGAAAATGCAAATCTTGTACAGCAAGTACTTAATCGTTCACGTCTGTGTAGCTGGAGCCAGCAGAAAAACAAGCTTTATAAGCTAAGACGTAAATCATTCGCCAGCTCTCCTCGGCGAATTTTTTGGTGTTACTTTGAAGCAATCGGTTCAATTCATCGTTTAGATGATGAAATGAGGTGGCGAATGGTTGGGAGTCTAGAAGCAGGCCAATGTCAAGCCCAGATTTTTAGAGAGTTCAATTTAACGCCCTGCGTCGTGTATAGCTTATGGAAACGGTTCCAGGATTCTGGATCCATCCAGAGAAAGCCTGGACAAGGTCGTCCAACAGCCGCGACGGCCAGAGAAAATCGCCATTTGTAGATTATAGCGAGGCGTAACAGAGTTGCTACAGCTTCTCAGCTCTCTCGTTACTTGTATGCAGAGACAGGAAACCATGTATGAAGGTTGACTGTTTCAAAAAACTTCATGAGAAAGGGTTGTTTGCCAGAAGACCTACTGTTTGCGTCCCGCTCACGTCTACGAACAGGAGAGTCTGTTTAGCTTGGTGCATACATTATAGAGATTGGAGTATGAATCAATGGGTGACCAATCTGTTCACCGATGAGTCCCATTTTAGCCTAAACCCCGTTTCTCACGTAAGTTCATATGGACAGAACCAGGGACCCGCTACCTACCCAACAATGGCCGAGAAATCGACAATTATGGTGGAGGAAGTTTAATGGTCTGAGCAGGCCATACACCTCTCCATGTCTTTGAAAGAGGCTCTGTGACTGGTGTGAGGTATAGGGATGAGGTCTTAGAGCTATATGTTCGCCTTTTCAGGGGTATATGTGGCACCGAGTTCATTTTAATGGACAATAACGTGATGCCACATAGAGTTCTTTTGATCGACGAATTTCTAGAGAGTGAGTATATTCGCCGTATGGATTGGCCAGCCAGGTCTCCAGACCTCAACTCTATAGAGCATGTCTGGGACGCTCTGAGGAGGGCAATTGCAACTCACAACCTCCCTCTGAGAACTATCCAGGAAATGAAAACAGCGTTGCTGAACGAGTGGGACCAATTGCTACAAGAACTGATTAATTGCCTTATTTCAAGTATGATATCACGCTGCGAGGCCTGTACAGCTGTAAAGAGGCCATACCCCCTATTACCCATTTCTTTTGTTTATTCTGCAACTGCTGTTTTACCTTCCTACTCCAACGAGTGTTACAATTGATCGTGCCTGTGTATTGCAATTGTTGAAAAATGATTTGTATTGTATCAATGTATGTACATTTCAAATTTCATTAAAATCGGTCCAGTAGTTCCAGAGATAATCGATCAAGTCTGAAAATTCTATTAATTTCTTGCACCAGTATATATATATATATATATACACTGGTGCCCAAAAGTTAAGCATAAATCGTAAAATGCGAAAAACATGGAGTAAATATTCGTAAAATTATTCCAAATTTCTTGCGGATATTAATTGGGTGAAGAAGAAACATTGGGTTTATGCAAAACTTTTCAGTCGACTACGTCCTGCGCGAAACACCACCCCATGTCGGAACGCGGAGAAACCGATTCACGCAGCACAGGCAGTTCAGACACGTTTCAAGCAACTGCTGTGCGAAAGAACGTTGTTAACCATCAAACAAGGTAAATGATGGCACAAAGACGCCTATTGGACATGAATACGAAATGAAGAATCGTTGGAATGCTGGAATCCTCACGATCACAAACCGAAGTGTCTCGAATTCTGAATGTGGACCAGTCTGTGATCTCAAGACTGTGGCAGAAGTTTCAAAGAACGGGAGATGTTACCCGACAACCAGTATCAGGTCGATCAAGAGTCACAACCCCTCGCCAAGACCAATATCTGGTAATAAGTGCGCGACGTCAGAGGGGCAATACTGCCAGAGCACTGGGTTCGGCGCTCACAGTCGCCACAGGAATACGAATTTCGAGACAAACTGTTTACAGGAGACTCAATCATGCTGGCCTGTATGCCAGAAGACCAGCAGTTTGCATTCCCCTCACGTCTGCGCATAAACGCACTCGTTTGAACTGGAGTTTGAAATATCAGTATTGGAGTGTGGGAGAGTGGACGAATGTGATGTTCAGTGACAAGTCCCGGTTTAGTCTGAGTAGTGATTCTCGGCGGGTAACGATATGGAGAGAACGTGGAACACGTTTTGAACCAAGAAACATAACGGAAAGACAACATTTTCCATCAAGGGGAGTAATGGTATGGGCAGGCATCATGATGGATGGCCACACAGACCTCCATTTTTTGACACGGGATCTGTGACTGCTCAAAGATACAGAGACGAAGTACTTGAGGCTTATGTTCTTTTTTTTTGAGGTTCTGTCGGTCCTGACTTCATATTCATGGATGATAATGCGCCATGTCACCGAGCGGTGCTTATTGATGACTTCCTTAAAACGGTAAACATTCAGCGCATGTCGTGGCCTGCAAACTCCCCTGATTTAAATCCTATCGAGCATGTGTTTGATATGCTCGGGAGACAAATTGCAGCCCTTTCGCCTCCACCAAGCTCTGTTACAGAACTGAAGAGAGCTTTCGAAGAAGCCTGGAACCGTTTGAGCCCACAACTCATTCATCATCTCATAGCAAGTATGGTAAATCGCTGTGAAGCGTGGCTGGCTGTCAGAGGTGACCACACGCCTTATTAAATTGCAGCATCAGTATTTTATTTAATGTTTTCTTTCATTTTTTTCTTTAAAGTGTGAATCCTTGCTATGCTCAGTTTTCTTTCAAACTGCTACCTTTGGATAATAAAATTAATTTTTATCATTCTTTTGATTTGCTTCCTTATTTTATAACCATTTTATATTCGCATATCACGTTTCCCGCCATTCTGATTTACAGTTCTTTCTTTATTCACATAATTATCAATTATGCTTAATTTTTGGACACCAGTGTATATATGTATATATATATATATATATATATATATATATGTATATGTGTTTATATTCGTATAGTACACAATAATTCTCAGTAGTCTGTGCATTCTTGATATATTACAAAATGACTGATTATCTGCTTGCAACTTTATTTCAGGAAAAATAAAAAATTAAAAAAAATTAAATAAGATGCAATTGAGTTAAATGAATGATATAAATATTTACTCTAGTTACTTAAAATCGTCATCATAGAAAAGGGCAATATTTCCAAGTAGTAAGAGACTGCGAATTTCATCTTTTGTATATATTTTATATTCTTCTTTGTTTAAAGTGATATATTGATAAGTACTTTTTTGTGTAGTTGTCATAATCTATAAATCTATCAATCGACATATACACGCATTGGCTTACCTGCATTCGAATTTACTTAAATTAACTTTATGTTACATATATCTACCGTTAAATCCGGCTTATAACGCGCATCTATACTTTCAAGCTATATTTTTTATTTTGGAGGTATATTCACCGTATAACGTGCATCCCCTTTTTTACGAAGAAATTTGAAATTTAGGTATGCAATACTCTTTTGTTTTGAAGTCATTTTTTCGAGGTATTATCCCTGGCTTTTGAAAAAATAGTATACTTCTAGAACTACAACTCGTAAAGCTCATAAAATATTTCATTTCTCTTAAATAAATAATATTTCGGTACATGTTGAAGTTTAATTTTTTTACGCTCATCTCTTTTTTTTATATTTAAAGCTCTTATTTTTATACCCGACGTTTAGCGCGCACTCGTAAATTTCGATTTTAATTTTTGTGTTCAAAGTGCGTGTTATAGGTTTGTAGGTATTTTTTTTATGTATTGAGCAAATCCGGATATATTTTCCTGCCCAATTTAAAAATCCGTAAGCCACAAATGATGCACCTCTAATTTTCATACACGGTCAGATGACGAGGTCAACAACTTGATTGGCACAACACTCACTTTCTTCCCCCTCACAACGTTGTAAGAAATTTAAGCACCATCAAACTTAGCATGTATCGGCCACACTATATATATATATATATATATATATATATATATATATATATATATATATATATATATATATTAGGGGTCTTTAAGTAAAGTGGAATCAGTTCTCGAACAAGTTGCTCTCATTACAGTTCTTTTTAGTTTGAATAACTAGAAAATTTTTTAGAGCTCTGAAGCTGAATTTGTCATTATATCTCTTACCCCTGTTTGACTTCCAAATTAGCTAACTGTTTGGCGTCTAATTTGCTTATTTTTAGAAAATTTGACAACCTTCACTTTGAATGTACTGCGTGGGGTTCTTTTTAATATTTTCACTTATTTAACCTTATAACTTTCCTTTCGATCACGAAACTGAATGTTACTTTTTCAATTCTGAGCGTGTTTGCTTTCACACGAAATCTTTCAAAATTTTCCCTCAAATTCAAAGGAAAAAAAAATCACACATACTTATCTAGTTCAAAAGACTTCAACGTACAATATTCGATTCAATTTGAAGTATTTTAAGGTAAAGTGCTACGAGTTTTATTCAGATTGAAGAAAAAGAATTGGTAGTGGTGAATTTACTTTGACGAATAAAAATGAATGCATTTTCAGTTTGAAAAAATTGCGTCCTTTTTGTTTACTTTTTATTTAATTTTCACTAGAAATTAAACTGTTATTCATTGATTATCTTATTATGTATTACCTTTTAGTCAAATCAGTTACACAAGTATAATTCTGATGAAACGTTTAAAATATGAAAAATAAAATTTTACCTATGTGTGCGAGTTGATGCTTTCTTTCAAAAAGTATTTATAGACATCCTTTTTCTTATGCTTTCCAGATTCTTCATTTTGAATAGATGCAAATTTTTTTCTAAAAGTTGTGTAAAAGTCAATACTAATAATATTAAAAAAGACTGAAAAATATGAAAAACGCTTAAAAAATGTATTCCTCCATCAGTTGCTGTGTATCAACTGATTACAAAAACATGATAAAATATTAAACTTATATATATTTGCACCCCACATAGCACCTGTAAAAATTACACTCATCTTAATTTTTTATACAAAAGGAATTTCCTAAAAATAAAAATATGGATATAATACATGTAGCTAACATTTATTTATTATTGGATACTCCGAAGAGAAAATAATTTTTAGCGGTATTGTGTGTTACCCTAAATTGTTTACTTTATAAACCTATTAAAGTTATTTCTCATCCGTAAAATTAAGAAAAAAAATCATTCGCCCTAAGCTAATTCTTTAAAATGATCATTCAACTTTACATTTATTGACACATAATAATAATAATAATAAATAAATAAATAAATAAATAAATAAAGTAAAATTTAAAAAACCCATCTTTTTACAAATATATCATTAATGAGGCAAAAGAATTTTTTTAAAGGATACGTTAAAAATAGACGTATATATAATCATTCGGAATAAAAATCTTAAGATTTGAGTACGGGAAACAGAATTTTCAGAAAAAAAGGATTTGTCTATACATTTATTAATTCATGTTTTAGTGAACCACACACATCTCGCGAGGTTTTCCTTTTAAACTTACTTGGGGGTTTTCTTTGTAGTTATTGAAAGTTTTAATTGCGACCTTCTTACAGGGAAAACATGATATACAAATGGATTGTTCCTATAGAGTGATATGAAGTGAAGGTAAGACTGAATAATATTCTAAGTTTAAACTATTTTGGAGACTTAGTGATAGATCCAGTGAATTATCATCCGGATGGATTATTTGAGTATTACCAGGAGACTGGTTCGATGGGAAGTACCTTTGTGGATTTATGTTGTTACGCTATGGGGAACTGTAGCAAGAGCTTACGTCCCATTCTACTGGTATCAGATAAGTAAAGTTTAACTCCTCATAGCTCTGTTATAGAGTTCATCTTCCTCTCATAACTTGAGTTAATAAATAAAAAATATAGTTGGCATTGATTTGTACTTGTGGTTTCTTTAATGGCTTCTACACCTATTTGCACTTAGGCTCTGTGTCAAAATTTTACGAATGGGAAATTCTCAGAGTTAGCTTTTCAAACTATGAGGGTTTCACCGCAATATACACGGTTATTCACAAAGAAGTATACAGTTTCAATGTATTATAAATCAAAAATAATGTAAGATATTATATGTCCCCTGTAGCAGAATAGTACGGGACTATTTTAAGTTTTATTAGAGATAGTCACAGATGTTCTATGTGTGAACTCTTAGTCATACGACATGCACCGAGCCGTTACTCCATTTTCACCCAAACGCGTGTTAAGATATCAAAACCATTGATAGCTGCTGTGATACGCTATTTAAGCCTTATCTAGGACTTTTACTTTTCCACAAACAGCCCTTAGATTAAAATTTTTCAGACCATTGTTAGATAGATTTTCTTGTTGTAGGTTTTTCACCGAATCATGATTGAAATTGCTGTTGCACAGCAGTTGCGGATTCCATTCAGTAACACAAAAAGCCTTTTCCACTGCAGACCCAACATTTCGACTGATTAGTTACGTGTCACGCCTTCTATTTCCTACGTCACTTTCATCAGGGCCTATACTTAAACTTTAAGAATACAACTATTTTTTACAGTTCACTGAGGTGGTACCTGTTCTTAACTGTTGCTGTTTTACAGCATCCGAAAAGTGTACACTTCTTTATGAATCATCCTGTCTTAAGTATGTTAAATTAGTAGACAATCAACAATTAAAGTAAAAAGAATAGCTTTAAGTTTTTGAAATTGGCTTTGCCATGCACGCACCATTTCTGTCATCATGCTTCGATGGTGTGATGAGACTGGTGAATTTTTTTCTGTTGGTCTACACGTCTCTTCTACTTCTACCAATTCTATATTTGCATCATTGTAGCTTAATTCCTTCCAGAATGCAAGCACCTATTTATTGGAAAATAATCTCAATCTGAGTAAGCAACTATTCTTCCTATGTTAAATCTAGAGGGAGACATGCTTGATGGACTTCACATTTCCCCCCGAAATAAACTGAAATTTCTTTCGTAAAATATTAACAAGAAACATAATATCAACAGTTAAAAACAGCTTTCCGTTTTAACCTTATATAGTGCTTACAGATGGCGCTACTAGCGTGCATGATTAAAGTACATGATCTGCATGTGCATAACAGTATTAATCTCATTAACATTACTCATATTTGATACTAATAGTAATGTGTGACTTAAAAAATAGAGAAAACATTACACTGATACTCTATAAATGATAGATTTAAGATATCGAAAGGGTTTGTAAATTTGATTTATTTAAGGTAGATCTGAAAACTTCTCTTTTGTTTGTTAACGTAAAATGTTAACATGATAGAAAAATACTCGATGAAAGTGAGTTTAGCAGGGAAAAACCTTTTTAAAGATCAGTTTGTGGTAATACTTAGTTAATACTGAGCATATTCAGCAAAAAGACAATGAATAGCACAGATTTGTTTTGGGAGATTTTTCAATAATTCTCCCTAGGCCGTAATAGCTCTGTAGTTGAAAATGCAAAATGCTTAAGAGATGACGCTTAAGTTGAAGCGATCGCTTATTCCACTAAATTAATGGAGCCTACAGAATGCTAAGTGGAACTAAGACTAAAAATCTTTAAGAAGTGTGGTGAAGAAACTATGAAAATTAATAATCAAAATAAAATCTTATCATTGGTCAGTTGTTCATTTGACAAAGATTCTTATCATTTGACAGTTGCTTGAACTTTTGCAACCCATGCAGCTAAGCTATTTCAAATTAAATCAAATTAACCTTAATAAAGTAACAAAGGAACGGAGTTTTATTTAATAGAAAAATTATTTTTCTCATAATATTTTTAATTTTTTTTCTCATATTCTGACATTTACAAATAGCAACGTCTGAAATAAATGGAAAAATAAGCATTTATTGGATTTACATAACTACGAGTAAGAGGCATGTAAATACTATATACATATTGAGAGGGATTCAGGTTATTTTTCCACCTTCTATCCTTGAAAGTTTAACTGAACAACAAATTCGAAGGTTGGAGTGCCAGTTCAAGGGTCATCGTCACTTGATTGTGATGCACAATTTCAAGGTACGTCGTCGGTAATAGCCCACTTGTTGTGTTAACAAAACATTAAATCAACCCTTTTATAATCCGTATTTTCTCATTTTAAATATATGAAATGTTAACTATAGTTTTGTTTTGCGCAGTCACTTTGTTTATGAAATCTTAGGTATGTTACCAATAATTCCTCTCTATCATACAGTACCATATAGAATAGCTAAATTCTAAGCATACTCAAGAACCATCGTGCAAGTGATTGGTTAATGGTAGATCTTCGGAGTCATTGTCTTCTTATTGGCGTAGCCTGGATTAAGTTTTGTGGAAATAATCTCCCGAAAACAATTCAATGAATAAATCAATTCTAAACTTATTAAAGCAATTCGTCACGCAGATAAATCGTCACGATATCGAATTTGTAGGTGGTGATGTTTCAGTCAAGCAACATAGTTCAATTCCTCTAAAAACTGTCATATTTAAAGGTTAATACATATGAAATCTGTTGGGCCAAACCACTAAATGTTGGTGTGTTGTAGATGTAGAGAACGGGATGCCAGTTTAGGTATAGACCTCGTTATTTTGTAACGGGAAATATTCAAGTTCTTCTGCTAATCCTCCTGGGGAAAATATTCTTTAACTGTGCCGTAGAGATGACTTGATTTTATGCAATTGTAACTACCGTTTAAGTGACTGTCGTTGAGTATGTGGGTTGATGGTTAAGCGTTGATCGTTAAACGCGAAATCCAAGTATTAGTAAGGGTGAATAGAGACTGAGTGGTTGCGAGTCTTGAGATTAGAAGTCGACTTAGAATCCACCATGAAGTGGTGAAGTAATCAACCTTGGAGCTGACCGAACTATTGGTCTTTGAGAAGGATAACAAAGAGCTTCAAATCCAGATAAGTACTTTCAATAATTTAGTACGTCCGATTAAGGGTTATGATTTTATATTGCTCTTAGAGTTAAGTTACAAAATTGAATATTTCGTTAAGTGCTAAGGATTGAATAAAAGTAGCTATTTTTATGATCATATATGCTTCTTCCTCGAGCTCTCTCACACCCGTGACCTTCGCACCGCGATAGTTTGAAAGTGGCTCTAAATTATAAGGTATGGTTGGCTGTATTTTTTGGGCAGAACAAATAACTGGAAGCTTTTAATGTAACAAACTAATGCAATTATTAGAACATTTTATAAAAAAATTTGAGTTTCAGCAGATTTGACAGTTTAATAAAAGTAAGCTCCCTAATAAAAGTAATATTATTCATATAGATTATTAAAATAATCTTAACATTAATCTCTTTTTCATCATAATTTCCGACTGAACCATAGATACTTTAAACAACGCTTCCCAACCTTTTTTTGTGCTATGCCCCCCTATGGCCTTCCTAAAATTCTTATGAGCTCCCTAACATATTCATAATTTGTAATATTCAAAAATCGACGTGCTCTCTAATGAAATTTGAATAAAGAAAATTGAGTGAGGACATTTCAATGGCACAGCTTTAACCTCTTTGTCATCTTTTTCGAGAACAGTTTTAAGAAATGCTGATATTGAAGGTTTGATTAAATTCTCACCTATAGAATGACTTTCCCCAGATTTAGTGATAAATAATGAAATTTGATATCTAGCCTAAAGTATATGAATGATAGTTGCCCTATGAGCAGTAAATAGAGACTTTAACGCCACTCTTTTTATTCAAAATTTTCCTTAAAATTTGAAGGTAATTCAAATCTGAATTAATATGAGCATTACGTTTCGCCAAACGCTTCAAGATGACTTCATTTCATTGATTTGTCAGGAAAGCATTTTTGGCACAAAAGATAAAATGATGACCGTTTATCGTGAACAGTGAGTATGAAACCAAATTTTAAATGTTTCTGCGAAAACCGAGGAATTTTTTTTGCTTGCACCATTAATTTCACTGGGGCCTGAAAAAATAATATAAGATCAATTAAAAGCTAAAAAAATATATATAAACTGGAGTGAGTGAGTGAGAGTGGGAGTTATATTAACGTCGCACTATAAAACAACACAAGGGCCATTGGTGACGGACCTCGTAATGTTGAACCTCGTTCTAGTGACGAACTGGAGGTGGAACCTCTCTCTCCTAACTACCACACCACGGGAGGCCATTAACGATGAACTGGAGTAAACGTAGTCTAATTTTGCACATTTAAAAATGCATGGTACATTTACACCCCTCCCCCCCTCCCCGAAAAAAATATACTTTTTCCATTTGATCAGTTTTTCAAGAAAATGATGCTTATAAAATTGAAATTAATAGAAATTACTGATTAAATTGGCATACCATTTATGCAGGGTGTTGCCGAATTTGACCGAAAAATTCAGAGGGATGATAGTAGGCAGCATGCGGATGACAAATCAACAACAACATGAGTCGCAAACCACATTTGTCGCTGAAAATTGGGAAAATAATAGCCGTCGGGACAACTATGAGCCAGACGAGGGGAATGGCCAAACGAATGCAGGGATATATATACTGCCCTAACACCTCTATAGCGTAAAATATCTTGCTTTCCTACAACAAGTCCTTCCTGAGTTGCCGCAGGGAGTACCTGCCACTATGTATCAGAACGTGGGGTTCATGCGCAATGTTGCTCTAGTATAATTTTTAACTGCGGTGGGTAACTACATATTAAAGCAGGTGGATTCGCCGCTGTGGACCCCTGTTGCCTGGCCTCCTCCCTCCCCGAACTTCAACCTCTTAAATTTCTTCTTCTGAGGCCACCTGAAATTGTCTGTGTTTGAGACGCTGTTGGCAACAGTGAAGGATCTCAAGGTAAAGCTCGTTGCCGCTTCATCTGACGTCGCCAGCACACCGGAACTATTTGAACGCTTCCGACAATCCTTCGTCTGTTGGCGTTGGCTATTCTATGACCTACGCGGCCGCATCTCTGAACAATTCCTGAGACAGTCACTTGTCGTTACATTTCTGACGTCGAATTGTGATGCATTGTTCGTATTATAAACAGACTTTATGTCTAATAAATGTATTTCTTATAACTTATTGACTCTTTTCATTCCATTCTACATAGCATCCTTTATAATAAATGCTTTTGCGAATTATTCCGACTAAACGTGATTTACAACCCCATATTCTATGATGATTTGTCATCCCTGTGCTTCCTACTACACCCCCTTTGGATCTGTCGATCGAATTCGGTAACACCCTGTATATCACTGATATTTATATAATGTTCATGTTTTTGAAAAAAAATGAAACTTTTACTTTAATTGACAGAGGACTCATATTTCATATTAGTACCAACGAGATGAATGCTGAGTGTTACTGAGAAGCACTGTGGAAACTGAGATCCAGGCACTCAGAATAAATAATACGAAATGCTTAGTGCCAGCCCATTATAAACAGGATCTCAACTCAAACGTCTAACAGTGAAACCATGGCTACTAACATGGCAGACATAAGTTATTTGTACTGGAGTGGTTTATATACCCAACTCGAGTAACGTCTAAGAGTCGTCATACTGTTAAATTAAACTCTGGGCTAATCCATTTTCGAATTGCCTATCTTAATAATCGAATTGTTCCTCTGGAGGCGTGGGTCTCACTTTTGGAAACACTGACTTATAAAATCTAGATAAATTTTATACATTCATCCTTATAATTAAAACAAATAAATATAAAACTCTTTATTATTGAATCCCCATTAGGAATTGTGTTACTTATAAATTATAAGAAAAAATTATGCATTTAATTATGCATTTTGCATTATGCAAAAAATTTAGAAGAAAAAAAAACGTGTTTCAAGATCCGATTTTCCACGATATATATAACTACTCCTAATTTCAATTATAAAGAATGTTTTAAAAATACATTTAAGATTACAAAAATTAATAACATGAATTGATTCATGTTAACTTGAAAACAAATTTTCTAGTAAATAAAAAAATTAATACACAGCGACTTTTCCTTATTTATATATATGCAAAAAATACACTTATTTTTATATATGCAGCCCTATTTTTTTAAAACCTTTATAAAATAAGTTCTCACAAAGCTAAAGATGAAAATAATTTAAGGATTTTTTTGGTTGTTCTGAATTTTTTTTACTTGCTTCTGAGGGAATTAAAGTACACACATGACATAAGACTGAGATCCTGTTGGAAAAAAAATAGAGGCTTAAAAGCTGAAGAAATGTTCACATTACTCCATGAGAGCTTCTTCTTTCATTCTTTCCTTTTCTTATTTAAAATATCGATTATATTTCCAAAGCAACAGTCCATTCAACTATCAGAATTATAGGTCACACAATCATACTATCAGATCCAAGACAAAATTTGAACTACTTAATTAATTCTTTTACGGAAACACACACACACACACACACACACACACACACACACACACACACACACACACACACACACACACACACACACACACCACACACACACACACACACACACACACACACACACACACACACACACACACACACACACACACACACACACACACACACACACACACACACACACACACACACACACACACACACACACACACACACACACACGCACACACGCACAGCACACACACACACACACACGCGCGCGCGAGCAGTTATCAGCGTAACATTTAAGTAATCAGTTTATACATGACAAAAAGCTAATGCAACTAAATACCTATAGCTATCAAACAAATTATTTGAAAATATAAATATAAAATTGATGTGTTAAAAAAGATATTTTAACAGGATAAAACAACCAACCAGACAAAGAAATATATTACTTTTTTTAAAAATGGAATATAAAATATATTTTTTAAATCTGTGAATCAAATTCAAGATACAGTGCTAATTTAAAAGTTTTTATGAATGCCTTAAGATAAATTTACTAAGATTGCTATGAACAAACGGGAGGAAAAAACAGCGCAGGAAAATAATATTTCCAAATGGGCGTCGTAATCAAATTTTTTGAACTTCGTCGACTTTGGGGAAACTAAGCATTTCCAGGTTAAGTTTTATTCTGAAGATATAACCCTATTTTTATCTCAGGATGAAATCAGATAATATATTAAAGAATCGGAAATGAGAGATTACTAAACAGGAAGCAATTACACACACACACAAAGCCGGATGCAATAAAATATCTTAAAATATGTTTGGTTTTCTTCTTACGAATACAACACTTTAAGTATCTTTAAAAACAAAACAAAAAAATTAAGAAATGACTTACGTGCAGCTTCACTTAGGACATTCGAGAACTATTTTAGCTCAAATGAACATCATGAATAATATATAAAATAAACACATTTTTAACGTTTTAGAGTCAAGAAATTAGTTCAACTTTGCGCCTTGAGGACGAGAATTATGTGATACTGACGAAGAAAATGGTTGGACGATAGAAGGTTTTCTTTTTTATTATTCTCCGTATGTGTGTCTTATATTATGGAGGATATCTTACATAGTTTATATGTAGTAATAAATTTTTTCTCTTTTTGCTTCACCAGTAAAGTGTCAGTTTGTTCCCTAGATTAGAGAGCTAGTACAGGTAATCTACAGGTAAATTATACTTTGAACGCTAAATATTTGAGGGAATCCTGATTTTTTTAAGATTTAAGATGAAGAGTTTTTAGAGAAAGAGAGAGAAAATGTATCGATGAAAAACAACGCAATAATTATGCCTTTATATAGATTTTTGGACAAATAAAGCTGAATTTAACTCTTGTAGGACCATAAAGATTCTAAAAGTAAATATAATTATGTAACTATTTATTTTAGTTTGTTTAAATGTAAAATAAATAAAAATCGTAAGAAAATAGATAATAATGTTGGTTTTTTGGTTCACAAGGCATCAATTCTATTTGGATCAATGTGTACTTCTATTATATAAGTATTTGTTTTCATTTTTTAAAATATACTTTTTTGTTGCACAAAATTATGCTTACCGGAAAACGTAAAACATGTGAGAAAACACAGTAATATATTATTGCACAACACAATAAATTGAAATAAGTAACAAGAAAAAGAATTAACTCCTCGAATATTTTATCTTTGGAACAAATACATTTGACAATTATTTTTTTTCTAATCATTCTAATTTAAGAAATAGTGTTCACCATGCGTTCTACTTTGACATTTTGTATAAAAATGCACAAATAAGGTTATAATTAAATACAACTATAACCAATTTTGAAATGGAGAAAAAGTGGGAAAGAGTTAAAAGACCATGTAATTATATCAATTGCAGAACATTGTAAAATACTTAATAGGTAAAAATAAAAATGAAAAGTATTACTAAATAATATTGAAAATACTTTTCAATAGCTCTAGTGTATCAAAGTATTTTTCTTTGTTAGGAATAAAGAGTAACAATAGCTCTTTGACTGTCATATACGGCCCTCATGTGTTACTTAAAAATGTAAAGTAAACTAAAATCATATAGAATAAACAGTCCCCAGAATATTTATAAAACGGGGGGGGGGACATGTTTCGAAAATCCTGTACCCTTAGACTATTCTACAGAATGATAGAATTAACTACGTATAAGACAATACTTCTAATATAAAATCTTGTAGTAGTTATTTAGTAATTTAGAAAAATCAGAAAGTTGTGAGGGAAATAGGATCAGTAGGAAATATTTGTAAAAACAGCGCGATAAAGGAAATTCGTCGCAAAGAAATTATTCATTTTTCTTTAATTAGAACTTAATAATTTAATGTATTTATTTTTATTAAAAAGACTAGGGGGTACCCCCTGTCGGCCTAACAGAGGACCCTATCGTACAAATTACACAACTGCTCATACTCATTGCTCAAATTGTAAAACTGTAATTTACACATATTATGCAGTTCTAAATTTATTATAGCATCACAAAGAGCTTTTTCTATTCATAGATCATATTTTGTGTAATTTATGTTTTATCTTCTTGTGTAATTAATGTTTTACCTTCTTGTGTAGTTATTGTTTCAACTTAAAATAGTGTAAATAATTTATATCTGTTAAAATTACTTTCAATTGTATTTATTTTATGATCAAAATTGTAATATTTGCAATCAATGCCGTTCCCTACATTATAATGACCTTTCAATGGAAACTTGGCGAAATATTGGCGAAACAACCAACTTGTGACCATTTTTCGAGACCAATTTTGGTGACCATATGGATGCTTCTGAAAAATAATGGACAAATCTATAACATCATGATCTATGACGTAAGCGAATTTTTCAAGAAAGTGCATGAAGGTAAGGGAGGGGGGCCCCTGGCAAATCGTTCATGGCTCTTCTCTTCAGTTAAGTTCAACTTTTTAAGACCCATCTTTTTTTACAAATTTTACCTTATGTATTTACAAATTTATTACAGTTTCACAAAAAACCTTTTTTATACACAGAGAAAACATTCTCTCTCTATATATATGTACACTAGTGTCCAAAAGTTAAGCATAATTGATAATTATGCGAATAAAGAAGGAGTTGTATATCAGAATGGCGGGAAACGTGATATGCGAGTGTGAAATGGTTATAAAATAAGGAAGCAAATCAAAAGAATGATAATAATTAATATTATTGTCCAAAGTAGCAGTTTCAAAGAAAACTGAACATAGCAAGGAATCACACTTTAAAGAAAAAATGAAAGAAAACATTAAATAAAATACTGATGCTGCAGTTTAATAAGGCGTGTGGTCACCTCTGACAGCCAGGCACGCTGCACAGCGAATTACCATACTTGCTATGAGATGATGAATGAGTTGTGGGCTCAAAAGGTTCTAAGCTTCTTGGAGAGCTCTCTTCAGTTCTGTAACAGAGCTTGGTTGGTGCGAAAGGGCTGCAATTTGTCTTCCGAGCATATCCCATACATGCTCGATAGGATTTAAATCAGGGGAGTTTGCAGGCCACGACATGCGCTGGATGTTTTCCGTTTCAAGGAGGTCATCAGTCAACAGCGCTCGGTGACATGGCGCATTATCATCCATGAATATGAAGTCAGGACCGACAGCGCCTCGAAACAAGCGAACATAAGGCTCAAGAACTTCGTCTCTGCATCTTTGAGCAGTCACAAACCCCGTGTCAAAGGAATGGAGATCTGTGAGGCCATCCATGCTGATGCCTGCCCATACAATTACTCCCCTTGATGGAAAAAATGATGTCTTTCCGTTATGTTTCTTGGTTCAAAACGTGTTCCACGTTCTCTCCATATCGTTACCCGCCGAGAATCACTACTCAGACTAAACCGGGACTCGTCACTGAACATCACATTGGCCCAATCTCCCATACTCCAATGTTGATGTTTCAAACTCCAGTTCAAACAAGCGCGTTTATGCGCAGACGTGAGGGGAATGCAAACTGCTGGTCTTTTGGGCATACAGGCCAGCATGATTGAGTCTCCTGTAAACAGTTTGTCTCGAAATTCGTATTCTTGTGTCGACTGTGAGCGCCGAACCCAGTGCTCTGGCAGTACTGCCCCTCTGACGTCGCGCACTTATTACCAGATATCGGTCTTGGCGAGGGGTTATGACTTTTGGTCGACCTGATACTGGTTGCCGGGTAACATCTCCCGTTCTTTGAAATCTCTGCTACAGTCTTGAGATCACAGACTGGTTCCCATTCAGAATTCGAGACACTTCGGTTTGTGATCGTGAGGATTCCAGCATTTCAACGATTCTTCATTTCGTAAACATGTCCAATTGGCGTCTTTGTGCCATTATTCACCTTGTTTGATGGTTAACAACGTTCCTTCGCACAGCAGTTGCACGAAACTTGTTTGAACTGCCTATGCTGCGTGAATCGGTTTCTCCGTTTTCCGACATGCGCCGGTGTTTCGCGCAGGATGTAGTCGACTGAAAAGTTTTGCATAAACCCAATGTTTCTTCTTCACACAAGTAATACCCGCAAGAAATTTGGAATAATTTTACGAATATTTACTCCATGTTTTTCGCATTTTACTATTTATGCTTAACTTTTGGACACCAGTGTATACATATATATATAATATATATATATATATATATATATATGGCCCAGTGTATAGGCAAGTTACAGATGAAGGTTGATTAGTCAAAATTTTTTGTTTAAATCTGCAATCTTGGCGAAGCCTTAGAGGATTGTCGAAGAAGCATGGAGCAACGTTAAGAAGTGACAATTTATTTTATAGATGAGAAATTGCGTATCCGCCATGTTTACATATAAATATAGCTGAGAGTTGTGAAAGTTTCTTTTGATTAAAAGTACTTAATCTTCCACGTTAAACATTAATTGAATCTACTTTAAAAGGAAAAGTAAGACAATTTACTGTTATTGTATAGCATGTTTTTCCACTTAATTTTTTAAAGTAATTATATATAAACAATATTTTAATTTCTCATAAACTATGAAGTAAGCAGTTTGCCTTTCCTTTAGAAATGATTACATTTCATTATATATCTTCCGTATTAACGCATGGTCATATGTGTCTGACATGTGCATTTGTTAGAATGCATTTGTTTGTGACACATAGGTGCGAATTTATATAGACGCCATGTTTGAATATAAGGAACAATTATGGGATATGTCTTAATCTTGCATTTGTCTGCTTTTCTTTAGATTTTAGTAAAATAAATCATATAAACAAACAATGAATAACTGAATATTTTCTGAAAAAATAAACACAATAATACATATATCAGATAATTTTTTTTAGAATATTTCTCTCCAATTAAATACTTGCTTATGAGGAATCAGAAGAAGTGTGTTAAAGTATGCAATTTGCAAGGTATTATCTTGAAAGGCATTAACCCCCTTGTTAAGTTTAAATTATTCCTGATATTAAACATGTAAATCCTTATAATGCCTAGACAAAACAATAAAAAATTGCTTAATTATTGTGTGAATTAATCCAGTACGAATTATAAAAGATATTTTTCACTATTATAGAAAATTTTAGAAAATTGAGGTCATTAGTCGTATAAGTGGGAACTTGAAAATTAGGTAAGGAAGAGTTAAAAGGAAGAATTTATTGGGAGCTAAAGTTATGGCTCTTTGGAGCCAAACAAATATCATGCAATAGTTATGATACATTGGTATCATTGGGAACGAGGCTAATCAGACCCATAAAGTTTAAAAGAGATTACATTATATGGAACAAATAATACGGAGAAAAATATTTAAAAAAAAATTAACAGATAATAGTTGTTTAACTGCATATTTTTTCAATTCTTTAGCAAGAATTTACCTGTCTAAGAAACCAATACCCTTAGAAGATGGTACAGAATTGATCGAAAAGGTAGAGTTAGGTACCCTGCGAGTATTAAAGAATAGGAAGTAAGAGCTTACTGACAGGATGCTGTTACCGAACCGGATGTGGTAGAAGCTCTTAGACTTTGTTTTCATTACTTCTTAAAAATACTCAACGTCAAATGTAATTAAGAACAATATAAAACATTTGTTTTCTTAAGGGATCCCCCAGGCATTCATTACGGGCGGTGCTTTGGCGGAAATGGACAGCAATGATAAGATATAAGACAAACAGATTTTAAAGTTTGAGGGATAGAGTGTAAATTAAACTTCGCTTTCGAGTCTGAGAAGTTGATTTTACTTAAAATAGATGCTACGAAGATTGGACTTTTTGTTCTTTAAAATGTTTTACATAAAAATATGGATGTAATTTATTCATTGCAATCGATGTCTCCTTTTATTCAAAAGAATTTAGTGTAGTAACAAATTCCGCCTTAGAAATAGAGGGAGAAAGAAAGAGATAGAGAGAGAAGAGAGAGAGAGAAAGAGAGAGAGAAAGAGAGAGCGAGAGAAAGAGAGAGCGAGAATGAGAGAGAGAGAAATAGAGAGAGAGAGAAAGAGAGAGAGAGAGAGAAATAGAGAGAGAGAACGAGAGAGAGAAAGAGAGAGCGAGAATGAGAGAGAGAGAGAGTAAGAGAGAGATAGAGAGAGTAAGAGAGAGAGAGAGCGAGAATGAGAGAGAGAGAGAGTAAGAGAGAGAGTAAGAGAGAGCAAGAAATTTCGAGGAACATATCTTAAAACGAAAAGTAAAAAGTGTGATAATTTTACTTAAATTATTGAATGAGTAATTATTCCTTCAAATTATAACGCGAGGGGTATTATTAACGAAAGCACACGCACGCAGCACTTGCGTAACTTTTTCTAATATAAGTTAATTAAGATTTCATGAACTATATAATATTATATATATGTTACCGGCAAAGTATGAAATGCCGGCATTCTATACAATGCCGGACGTTTTTAGGCAAAGTATGAAAGATGAGATTTATTACATACTTTGCCTAGGCATTGTATAGAATGCCTAAAGCTATTTAGGCAAAGTATGAAAAAAGGTCATGATAAGGATATTATACCAATGACTTACATTCCAAAAAGTACAAATGTTATTTTGACAAAATAATGAGACTGCCATTAAAAAAAATTATTGTTAAATTGTGATTTTGCATATACTTGTATTATAATTCCTTTAGAAGTTCCAAGTCGATAGAAACCATCCTATTTCCCACTCATTACAAGTGCCAATATATTGGCAGTCGGGGGAAAAAATCAAAGTTTTTACTACAGTTAGTTTTTAAAAAATAATTTTCTGTTTTTTCTGGCAAGGTTCATAAAGGTAGATGTACAGTTCAATATCATAACGTGTAACATTTTTGTATTTGGTTTCAGAATTCTATCACATCCCCAGAATCCGGAATTTATTTTTTCTCTTGGCAAATTAAATTCCTAGAACAAGTTCACATCGTCAGAGCTCAGGTTCCTCCCTCTGGGAAGGAAACTGAGTATCAAAATTACGGGTGGCAATTGGTATGGCCTACATGGTGCCCTACTAAAAAGAGATACAAGTCCCTGGGGAATGTACTAGGTCTGAAAATGGTAAAAATACAAATCTGCAGGCCCATTGAAAAAAAAAAAAGAATCCGTGACGCAATACTGCATAGTAGTTCTTCCCAACATTTTTATCTTTCGGACCGGTCAACGTTTGATAATTTTACGGTGACCCTCTGAGGGTGGGACGCTGATTATTTATATTTTAAATTGTTTTGAATTTATAATTTAATTGTATTTAAACATGCCTTCAGAATAAAATTCATTGCACCAAAAATAATTATAAAATAATTTTACATAAAATATGAAGTGATTTCCATGGAAAGTCGCACAAACACGAGAAAAATACATCCCACTAAATATATTGGAAATAATGTAATGCTCTTTGAGTGGCCCGATACCCTTTGATCCACGGACTAGGGGTTGGGAACCACTGTTTTATGATACTGACGCCATCTTTAACAGGTTGAATGAGTTTACTTTTATTCTCCGCAAACAACACATCATAGCTATTCAACAACCAATAGTCCCTGCGTTCTTTCTTAGTAGTCATTTTAGAATTTTGTATATCAGTTATTAACTTCTAGTAAGTAATTTAAGTTAAGGACCCCCCCTTTTTGCAGCATAAACTCGAATTTTGGACAACTAGCCGTCGAATAGTTGTTTCATGTCTATAGACCACAGGTCGACAACCTTTTATCTGTTGCGTGTCTAACCAATCTACCAATATGATTCGGTGAACCACACATTAGAGAATTTTTGAAACAATTCAAAAATTTACAAATTTGTTGAGTAGTTGAAAGTGCCACTGATAATTGTACCACGTGTCACATGTGGCACGTGTGACATAGGTTGCTGAACCCTACTATAGACCATGTGACTCCTTCTCCAACACTACAGCTTGCTCCTCCATTTTCAGGTAGCATAGGAAAAAACCAATTTTTTGTTGAACAAGTTTAAGTAAAATTGAGTATTTTGACATTTCCGAACAAACAGCAATGTACAACTAACAAATACTGAGCCTGAGACACGCGTTAAAAGTTTTATGTCTTGTCAATTGACAATATTCGAAACGAATCTGAGATATATTTTATACTTTGCCGGTCTCTCATAAGGCATTCTATAGAATGCCTAGGCAATGTGTGAAATAGGAATCATTTCATACATTGCCGGCTAGATTTAGGGATTCTATACAATGCCTAGGCATTCTATAGAATCTTCAGCGTACTGGGCTCGAACTCACGGCATGCCAGGCACGAGTCCGATACCTTGACTACTTGGCTACCGCGGCCACGAGTTGAAGTTTGAATCGGTGAATTTATAAATGTTTTAGTATTTAATTAAGAAAATTTCAACGAAACTCACAAATTTTGCTTTTGTTGTTTTAATTATTATGTTTACTTCAAATTGAAGATAAATTTTAAACTTTTCTCTCCAAAAGATCCTATAAAACAATTAATTTAATTAAAAAAAGCTGCCATTGTTTTTACTTTTCTTTACAAGTGTGATTTCTTGTGATCTATAACAATTATTCCGACAAATTTTAAGCTTCACATCTTTTTTCAAATATGATATCCTTTACTTTAAATACAGATTTCCATTGGACGTACTTTTAATGTCATAAATTTGTAAGAAATCCCCGTCATTTAAAATCTTTTAAAGGCTTAAAGCTTCAGAAAGGGTTTAACAGAAAAATGATGTAAGATTTCAGTGCAATATATCCCTCTGTGTAAATTGTCTTAAAAATGCAGTTTTCTATCTCGATATACAGAAAAAAACAAAGAAAGTTAGGCAGAAAAATAATTTTCACATATCAAAATGCCGCACATTAAATCCTTTGCTTAACATTTGAAATGCCACAGAATAAGAAAAAAAAACATTATTTTAGGGAGATAAAAGTTTTATATTTCAGATAAAAAAGCATAAACAGAGAAAAATTACATTTCTCCCACTTTCCCGTTAAGTTCTGTCCTAACACCTTGATCCAACAATGAAAATGGGCTCAGAGGAAAGGGGCTTTTACAGGCGTTAAATGAATTAGTTGTCCTGCGGAAAATATGAAATAGAGGGGAGAGAAAGTGGGAGAAACTTTTTGAAAAATGGAAAATATTACCATCCTTTAGGAACAACTTTCCCTCTATCCCTTTCCTGAAGAGTGACATTTAACTGTGGGAAATATGAGGGATCTCTGAGCTAATCCGATTAGGCAAACCTGGTTAAGTGTAGTCATATTAGATTAAGCAACCCTTTCAAAAACCTTTTAGAAGGTAAATATTTTCGTGAGTTGGTTTGTGCTGACTCAGGGCTAAATGAATGAGTGGTGCTCATTTTTGTTTATTTCAGCGTGGGTGTTGCAACAGATCATTAACATTGCAGATATCTGGGGGGATATGACTAAAGCGATGAAATAATGAAGAATTAAATTAAGAAATCTTGCATAAGGACTGATGGGGGATGAAATTAAAGATCCTTTTAGCTAATTCGAACAAACAGGAGATGTGTAAAAAATATAATAACCCTTATTTTATATGTGAATTCCTTCCGGGAAAGTGTAATGCATCTTAGTGGAAAGTGGAAATAAGAAGTTTAGTTGTACATATGTACACAAAAGTATTGCAGTGTGTACACGTAGCAGTCTTCATCTTTTTATGTGTAGGTATGTATTTCTATCTATATATACCGTATACCACACATCTATACTTTCAAACTGCATTTTTAAATTTTTAGGTATATTCTCAGTATAATGTATACCCCGTTTTTTACGAAGAAATCTGAAAAGTACGCGTGAAACGCTCATATGTTTTGAAGTCACTTATTCGAGGTATTATACCAGGTACTTACCGAGGTATTATAAAAAAATAATATACTTCTAGAACTGCAACCCTTTAAGTTCCTCAGGTATGCCATTTCATTTAAATAAATAGTATTTCAATAAACATAGATGTTTAATTTCTTTTATACTAGTCATTTTTTTTTTAATTTTTAAAACTATCATTTTTATACCCGTCGTATACTGTGCACCCTCACATTTTGATCTTATTTTTTATTATATTGATCTTATTCTTATTATGTAAAAAATGCTCATGATACGCCTGGATTATATGGTATACTAGCTGTTACCCGCCCGCTTCGCTGGGTATTTCATGATGTTTTATAAATTTTTACTGCTTATATATATGTATAAATTATTTATATCTAAGTCCTAGCATTAAGAATTCGATTGAATTGAAAAATATACTTATACCTGTAACTGTCACCTGTTGATAAAAAAAAGGGCAGAACTCATCTAATTTGTATTTTCTAAAAATCTCTAAAATTGAAGCATAGAATGATGTTTGCTCTTTCGTAACTCAAAAACCAAGTGGATTCCCGCAAAACCAATTTTCGGTGGATCTCTACTCCGTAAATTGAACATGCAAGCCAAATTTCAAGTCTAAATCTAACAGAAAAAAGCAAAAGTTTTACTATAAATATCCCCGTAATCCCGTTGAGAGCCGTTTTCCAAAATTACCGCTCTTAGCGGTTTTCAATTCAAAAGAAAAATGCAAACCAAATTTCATTATTATAGTCCTTGTAGCTCGAAAAAAGTAATTTTTTTTTGTCAATACGTCCCAGTAACCCCCTGCAACCCCCCCAGAACTTGATTTGCTTAAAATTTATTCTTAGTGGATCCCTATTCAACAAAAGAAACATGCTTAACAAATTTCAAGTATATGGGTCTAACAATTAAAAACAGGAATTTTTTTCTGTAACTCCTCTTGACCCCTCGCAAACATCTTTGGGGTCAATTTTCCTTTTACTCTTTGTTAGAGGAACTCTATTTCATGAAAGGAACATGCCTACCAATTTTCAAGCAGAATGATCAAGTAGTTTAAAAATGGAAATATTTATCGATTACGCCTTTAAGCTCCCGAAATTAAACTTGGTAGTTGATATTCGCGAAACCCATTTTGTAGCGGTTCTCTACTTTACGAAAGGAATCTGCTTATCAAATTTCAAGACTGTACGTCGAACAGTTTAAAAATGGGGATAATTGTCTATAACGCCACTTCTGGGTCTGTTTTCACAAAACCCATTTTGTAGGGGAATTGCACTCTATGAAAGGAATCTGCTTAGCAAAATTTGAAGACTGTGCGTCCAATTAATTAAAAATGCAAATAAATTATCATTAACGCCCCTTGAACCCCCGCAACACCACCTAGGGGTCGATTTTCACAAAACACATTTTGCAGTGTATTTCTATCCTATGAGAGGAATCTGCTAACCAAATTTCAAGACTGTGAGTCTAATAGTTTAAAAAAAGAAATAATTATTTATATCTGCCCTTAACCCCCCTTGGGGGTCAATTTTCTCCAAACCCGTTTTGTAGCGGATATTTACTCCATGAAAGAAACATTCCTACCAATTTTCAAGCAGGTAGGTCAAATAGTTTAAAAACGAAAATATTGATCTCTTACGCCACTTATTCCCCTGCAACGCCACTTAGAGGTCTGTTTTCACAAAACCTTCTTATAGCTGATCTCTACTCTATGAAAGAAATCTCTTTATCAAATATAAAGACTGTGCATCTAATAGTTTAAAAAAAGAAATAATTATTTATATCTGCCCTTAACCCCCCGCAACACCCCTTGGGGGTCAATTTTCTCCAAACCCGTTTTGTAGCGGATATTTACTCCATGAAAGAAACATTCCTTCCAAAATTTGAAGACTGTGCGTCCAATTAATTAAAAATGCAAATAAATTATCATTAACGCCCCTTGAACCCCCGCAACACCACCTAGGGGTCGATTTTCACGAAACCCATTTTTAGCGTATCTCTACCCTATGAGAGGAATCTGCTTACTAAGTTTCAAGACTGTACGTCTAATAACTTAAAAATAGGAATTTATAACGCCCCTTAAACCCCCCGCCCCCGCAACACCCGTTGGGGGTCAATTTTCCCAAAACCCATTTTGTAGCGGATATTTACTCCAGGAAAGAAATTTACCTACCAATTTTCAAGCAGGTAGGTGAAGTAGTTTAAAAACGGATATATTTATCTATTACGCCCCTTAATCCCCCGCAACGCCACTTAGAAGTCTGTTTTCACAAAACCCGTTTTGTAACTGATCATTATTCTACGAAAGGAATCTATATATATCAAATTTAAAGACAGTGCGTCAAATAGTTTAAAAATGGAAATAATTATCTATAACGCCCCCTAAGCCCCTGCAACGCCACTTGGGGATCGATTTTCAGCAAACTCATTTTGTAGCGGATCTCTACTCTCTGAAAGGAATCCGCTTACACAATTTGAAGATTGTACATCAAGTACTTTAAACATGGAAACAATTATTATTAAAGCCCTTAACCCCCCGTAACGCCCCTTGCGTTTCGAATTTCGGAAAATCCTTTCTTAGCTGATGTCTACTCTATCAAAGGAACATGTCTACCAAATTTCAAGTCTGTAGGTTGAATAGTTCCAGAGATTTCGTGATTAGTCAGTCAGTCAGTCAGTCAGTCAGTCAGTCGCTTTTATCCTTTATCTATATAGATATACATACGTGTATTACACCTGGTCATCCAAAATGTGATACTATGAAGGATACTGTACATCAACCCATCAAATTTATTGGACAAATAACTCAAAATACAAGGATAAAATTAACTGAAATAATAGTTCATTCAACTTATGAAAAATAAAGAAATCAGCATTTTTCAAAATCGCTATGGCTGACAAAAGAAATCACGACACTCATCATCACAGCTAGAAAAAGGCCTTGGATGTATTCTTGGCATGTAACAGTTTATGCTGTGTGTTTCCACGCGTTATCAAAGTTTATCTAGTTTAACATCGGGTTATGGATGCTGGACCACAGACTTTTGAAAATCATCAACCAGATGTATTTGATGAAGGATGAATCACATAAGGACATTCCAGCTAAAGCAGAAAAATCTAGTGCAGTGGCGTAACGTACAAACCCCGCATTGTGGGAGACAGAGATTCTAGGGAGCCAAAATATGACTTTGCAAGAGGCCTTAATATTCTTCGTTACGCCATTGATCCAGAGGACAATAAGGAATTGCTGATCGTCGTGGTCTTTTTATGGCCACAAATTGCGGGTTTCTAAAGATTGTGGATTATCCTTCAGAGAAATGGATGTGCGTGTGGATGAATTCAAGCCACAGTGATGTGAATATGGATTTGACAAGTACAATAGGGATGGATTTGCTCGCGACAGGGAATTATGCATTTTCATCCTCATTACATTAGCGAGCTTGCGAGCAGTCATGTTAAGCAAGAAATAACAAA
Organism: Trichonephila clavata; assembly: GCA_019973975.1. Lineage (NCBI taxonomy): Eukaryota > Metazoa > Arthropoda > Arachnida > Araneae > Nephilidae > Trichonephila > Trichonephila clavata. The sequence continues at coordinate 57,303 of BMAO01023689.1, forward strand.
TGGCTCTTAGACTTCAGAGAAATAGTTGCGGCTGTATAATGTACTGACAATGTGTATTATAGGGGAGGGGGTGTGAGAATAAATCCCAGTTGCACCTTCATTTATAATATCTATTGATGAACTAGAATGTGGCACAGAGTAATTACATAGTGCATATCTAAAATCTGTCATGCTAGATTTGGATACGATAAGCAGGGTGGTTGGTGTAAGCAGAATAAAGATTCATCTGAAATGAAAATTCATTCCATTCGTTTCTTCCTGTCCAGAGTTTCAATGTAGTAACAATGTAGTCGTATAAACCTACGGAGAATAGTCAAGTTAATCGCATCAACTGACTACAGTGAAAACAAAAGGTTAACTGAGATTATTGCGTAACTACCCTAATTCTTGCAGTAAAATTTTCAATGGCATGTGTACCAGGTGTTAGACTTCACTCTTAGTCGTGACTATAATTTGGTGTATAGCTTATATATAATGCATATTATTTTTAATTAACTTTTTCTGTTACAAAATATTTGTAGCCAATCTTGCATAATTAAAACAGTGAGACAGATTTCTATTGGTTTTAAATTCATTTTATGATCCTAGGTTACTTGGTTAGCAGTCACGGGACTAAAAAGCTTGGTAATAGTGCAAATTCCATCATTCATTTTGCGTCCAGATTCCGGTTACAGACACTTAATTCTAATTTGATTGAGACGCAAAAGTTTGGAGAATGAAAGGATATTTCAGATTTTTATTTTTCAATGACTGAGATTCGAAGATATCTTTTGGCAACAGCCCACTCTCTACTTAAGTCTGTTTCAACGTTACTACAACAGTAAAAAAATATAAATTTTGAATAATGTAACTCTACCAACAATTTAAATAGAATTCTTTTCCAAATTGAGAAATTAACACACATTGCATTTTGATATAAAACTACAAGCGAACCGACAAAAAGCAACAACTAATTAAAGTAAAAAAATTAAAAATTGCTATAATTCGGAACGTAGAAATGAAAAGAAAAGTCTCTTTTTACATCTGTATTAGCAAATTTAGTTTTTATATTACAGAATAAATTATTAGGACGAAGAATATTCCCCTGTAAAATTAAAAGAGAATACCATTCGATCGCCGACTGGTTACAAACTGATTATTATTTACTTCAGATTCTAAGATGGTTGATACATCCGCAAGAGTATTCAAGAAACCTGAAAACTCAATATGGGCTTGTTATTACAAAATTTAAAATTAATAAAAGCATCTATTCTGCCTTTATATTAATTCCTCGGCTCCTTTTCCTGTATCAAAGTATTTGTAGAGCTGAATAATTTCTGAAAATGAAGTTCGTTGGCTTTCAGTACAGGAGTGTTCATTGATTGTATCGCGTTGCATCTAGAGAGTTAATTCTGATTCTCGTTATTCAATTCAAAAGGGGAAGTATACAGCCGGAGCTGTGAGTTTCCCTCGCACCGACACTTCCAGCGAGATTCTCAGATGCTTCCTGTTGAAGGAATGAGCGTTGTGTGTAATTTGATTAGTGAAATGGGACAGCAATGTGCGCGTCTGAATTTCACAGAGATTAAATCCCTGTCCTGCGGTAACTTGTAAGGCCTGTGAATAGTGTTAATTTAACAATGTCAGTAAGAAGGCTATTTTTTTTGTAAGAAGTATGTTTTCCATTCCTTTTCTTTTTCTCAATTCCTACTATTAGTTCACTCTCTCTCTGTATTTATTTATTTATATATATATATCTTTTTCACAAATTTTCAATCGTTAATAAAATACTTTTTATTCATTCATTCAAGTTCAAATACATTTTTTAAAACTTATAGGGGACGACACTTGAGGTTAGTACAGTTTTTTTCAAATATTAATTCACTAATTAAATTTTAAAAAATGAATAAATAGTAACAAGCAAAAATAATAGTCCAACAGCAACGAAAGAAAGGAAAATTGTTCGTTGTGTCCCTGTAGCGCAGTAGATAACACACTGGACTTCTAATCCAAAGGTCATGGGTTTGAATCCCACCTGGATTGCCCTACTTCCTGAGAATGTGGTTTCTTTTTTATTATACTGTTTTATTAGAATAATTAAATTTAATTAATGAATAAATAGTAACAAAAATACTCCAATACCATATATAGAAAGGAAAAGGGAAAATTGCAAGGAAGATCGCTTTCTATTTTGTCAATTAATATTGTGATTCTGTCATATGTATATACATATTTATAATAATTCTAACTGTTTAATAAAAAACAAGTAACTAAAATAAAATTTTCCTTTGTTGACCTAAGTAGGAATTGACTTAAGTTTTTTTTATATTACTTGTTTTTTTTTAAATGTGAAAATTTAAATGCAGATAACAAGATTAATTTTTTTAACTTTAGAAACAGCGTACAGTAAAGTGAAAAAATTAATAGGCTAGGATAGTTAAAAATTAAACTACCTAGCATAGTTAAAAAGAGCTATTTGAATTGCTAAGTTAATATTTGAAATATTGAAGAAAGATAAATCTAAAAACTCTTTGAAAAAGTGATTTAACAAAGTAAAACGTCCCTGTACGGGTGTTTTGATTATAACTTTTTCATTTACTACAAAGAGAAAAATTAATAAATGTGAGTTTAAATGCACACATCAATAAATACCACTAGCCTTTGTGTTTTTCAAAAAAAAAAATCGAAATTAATTAAAACCAATCAAAATTATAACTAACTAAAAAAATATCAAAATTTCATAATACTTTACACAGTTCTAAGGTAATGTTGGTAAACATATGACATCAAATAAAACTTCTGTGTGGAGAAATTAATGATAAACAGATATATTAATAGCAATGAATTCAATAGAAATTAAGTGATTTCAAGAAAAATTAATTTCAAAGAGAATTTATTAGTCATACTTAATAATAGCTAAGGTAAAAAGGGGTTGAGTTTGAAGTATTTTTATATTTTTCAAATCAGGGAAAATATACTAAAGTGTAGCTTGAAGTTTTAAGAACCAAAAACACAGGTTATTTAGTACTAAAATAAATTAATTTCCTGTTCGTGTGATAGTGGGCAGTGTTCTGTTAGACCTGAAAAATGTATTCAGCTCCTTTCACTTGTATTACAATTTCGTTTGGTTTAATAGAATTACTGGATACATTATATTACAAATTAATATGTATTTATGAAAAATGGAGAAGAACTATTCCATAAAAGTGAAACTACTGCATCCTAGTACATTAAATATGAGATTATACTTTAAAACTTCTGTGAATAATAATAATATAATATTAAAATTTAGATTCAATCTTACTTTGTACTATCCAATATAATATTAATGTGACTTTAACTTTATTAAAACTTATATTTAAAATAAACAGAGCTATCCAAAATTATAATAAGAGCTTCTCCTTTTTAAGTAGCTTGTATTGACTACACTTTTAACTAAACTACTATCATAGCAATTTAGAGAATTTAGAGAAAGATTTTTGCACGTTTTTCCATACTTAACAACATTTTTTAAAGCAGAAATAGCATTATTATGATAAGAAAAAAGTGAAATATATTTTGCGGAAGGTAAAATAAAACAGGAATTCTGTTCAAATTTTTAACTATTTAAAGTAATTAATAACGTTACTTGTGAAATGTAAACTACACAAAAATAGGATTTGAAAAAAAATGTTGAAAAACTTAACGCTGAATATAAAAATTTAATAAAAAAAATAATTTGCAGATGCATGAAATCTCGATAGCCTCTGGCAGGCATTAAAAATATAAGTGAACGGTAAAGAAAAAAAAACTTTTCCCCACTTTTCTTTTCTTTATGGCTCATTAAGTCAGAGTGTCTTATTTCTTTGTCTTGAGAACATTTCTTTTAAATCATGGTAGAAATTAATGAAAAAAGAACACTTACTGCGTAATCTTTCCGGAAGCAATCTCAGGTCTTAAATTGGAAAGAGCAAATCATACATACACTAGGCGGCTATTTAATTATGATCACCTGACCAATTGAACTATTATGTTGAAGTGTTATCGCTAGAGGGTTAGGCTAGCATAAAAAGGAAGCCGAATTCCTGAGACAGTATTATAAGCTAATTTTTGTGAATATATGGAGGGAAAAAATGATTTGACGAACTTTGAACGTAGGAGGACAGTGGATGCACAGAGTAAATATTAATGAAACCCATATTTGTGAAATAATCTTGAGAAACTGCAGTGAAAGTGTATCAAATCTTGAGTGAGTGAGTGAATATTAAAGTAATTCAGATACACGAGAGATATAAAGCCTAGAATGCCAGGGAAAACACATACTGGGTATAAACGGGCAAACGACACGCATTGGTGAATTATTGGGTCGAACAAATCCCAAAATGTTGAAGAAAACAGCATGACAATAGGGCAAAAAGTTGCAGCAGTTCTTAATCAAAGATCGTTTTACAGTATAACTGAAAGCAGTGTTCGCCGTGATATGTTCTAGGCTCCATTGTTGTCTGCAGCAAGCAAGATAAAACGTTCTCACGCACACTAAAATTAGACCATGCACTAAAATGGAAAAAAAAGAATGAGATCAAATGAATCATATTTTAAACTTCAAATGCAGATGGTCAAATTAGAGTCTGGCTTATATATAAGCAATATGAAATCATGGATCTTAAATGATACATTACTGCAACATACCAAGCTAGCAAAGACAATTTGATGTTTTGGGGAATTTGTTTTCGGCATACTCAGGGTCCTTTGTTACTTTCAAAGAACCTTGTGTAAGAGATTATATCTAAACATCCTTATATATACTGTGCATCCTGTAATCAACCAACCTGTAATCAACCTGACCAAGTACATCCTGTAATGTTGAGGATTTAGCCTAATGGTAATAGATATTTTCAGCAGTATAATGAGTCTCTACTATAGTGTTAATATTGTACATGATTGGGATTGAGGAACATGACCAAAACTTCAGTTCGGAGAGTTAGCCAGCTTCATCTCCAGATCTTGATCCTACAGAGCATTTGTGTGAGGAAGTTGAAAGAGGCATCTGTGGCATCTACTACCCTGAACATTTAATATTATTGAATAGTGCTAGTCTTCAAGTATGGCTTCATATTTCACAAAAACGTACTGTTATGTATTAATCATAAACGTGATTTAAAAATAAAAATGTTATTTTTCACCATTGTTTTTTTATTGAAGTCGCACACATACAACGATTCTCAGATTTATCTTTCTTTATTATATTGAAACTTCAAAATATTGTCTTATTAGTTAAGAGAATTCAATTAATGCCTCTAATATAATATACTAATTTACATATGTCAAATTAAAAAAAGGGATTCTTCACTTCATGTTATGGATACAATATTGATTGATCTGGAGCATTGTATTGAAATAACTTGTTTATTGCTCTTGGATTCTAGCTTGATCTAACCATTTTCGAATTCATCTTTAAGAATGTAACCTTTTTTTAACAATAGATTTAGAATTTCTATTCAGTATATTTCATAATATTTCTCTCAGTATCGTTGGCAGAAATGATAAAGTTGGCTAATCCTCAAACAGGTTAAGTTAATCATTGTTTATTACACACACACACATTATTACACACATTTATTTCCACATTACATGCTTTCTCTCTCTCTCCTCACACACACACACACACACACACACACACACACACACACACACACACACACACACACACACACACACACACACACACACACACACACACACACACACACACACACAAACACACACACACAAACACGCACACACACGCACGCCACGTACGCACGCACACACACACGCGCACGCACGCACACACACACACACGCACGCACACACACACACACCACGCACACACGCACACACGCACACACGCACACACACGCGCACACACACACACACGCGCACACACACGTACGCACGCACGTACGCACGTACGCACGCACGCACGCACGCACACACACACACACACACACACACACACACACACACACACACACACACACACACACACAATCCTATTATTAACCAAGTTCTTATCCCCTCCTTTTATAAATAAAAATAACTTTTAACTCTTGAATCTATCAAGAATGCAATCACACAATTTAACTGCTATCTGTTTTCTTCCTTTGTAGATATCATTATTCAAATTTTTTCAAATTTTTAATTAATCCGCGTACTTGGATATTTCGTACTAAACTTATACATTGTTCTTGCTTTATCACGTTGAAATTTACTTTTGTTAAAATTTCTATTTTAACGCATGAGTGGATCATATCCAAATTAAGTAGAATGTTAAGTATTTTATTTCAAAAATGTAAGATATATAATAAAAAACTTGATACAATCCAAAATTGCCACTTCCTAAAAAAGGAATTTATTATTCATAATATTGTTCTATAAAAAAGAAACAAATTTCGTAAAAGGGAAACATTGCTAATAAAATTGAATCCTTGATTATAGATTTAGAAATATATACTAGATCCACACAAACACATAAACTAGAGCTTTAAAGCAAGAACTTATTTGCGCGCTTAATTATAGGAGTGACTCTAAATTTGTATGCAAATTAATCTCGCTAATACAAAATATTTTTCTGTCATAAAATCTGAGTTTTTGTTGATAATTTTTTTACATAAAATAGCTGAAGTTCTTTGCGTCTCAAACGTTGATAGAGACATTTTGATCGTTAATCCTTGAAAAAGAAATAAAAAAAGGATGATAAAGAAATAAAAAAGAATTGTTTACAAAATGCAACTCTAAAAGCCTTCAGTATAAGGTTATGTTTTAGAAAAGAGTAACAAATGAAGTATTCCAACTACACAAAAATATGTTGTTTTCTTTCAGCATCTAGTGCTTTCGTAAAAATGTGTGTGAAATGCATTACATACAAAACTTTTTATTCTTAAATTCTTAAAGCTTAGCATACTTAATGAGGTATAAAAAAGAAAGTCATCTTCACATCTTTTGTTTGCTTCATTTGGCTAATTTGTTTATTCAAGCAACACTAGTTTTGCTTCCACTGACGTTTAAGGTAACCGAACACGTTCTGAGTACTTTTTAGCAAAATAGCATACTAAAACATTATAAATGCTCTTTTAGGACTCAATACCAATAAATATTACTATTTAACTATCAAAATTTAAAATAGATTACTTGAATTTTACAAAGATCACAATTATAAGTGAAATTTTAGCAATATTTTTGAAAAACTTCAAAGCAGTTAGAGAAAAAAGTAATAAACATATATTAGTAAAAGTATTACTAAAACAAATAAGATGCATTTATCTAGAAAATGTACTAAAATTTAAATTTTTTATTAAAATTTGAAAATTTTAGAGCTGATTGAGCAAATATTATAAGAAATGCTACATTTTTTATGAGACCATTATTTAAATAACAAGCCATAACTCAAAAAGTATTCCCACAATACGAAATATTTTAGTACATTCTCTAGAAAATAACATAAATATCAGGTTCAAAAAGTTTTATAGAAATACATTTGTAATATTTTGAGTTATCGGACTCGCCATGATAGATTTTGAGCAATTTAAATGCCCACTTCTGGTAGATCAAAAACCCACTTCCGGTTTTTCTAAATTTATAAAAGTGATTGTAATTCGGCCTCTAGGTAGTGTAGAAAGAAAACAAAGTATGTTTCGTAAAGTCAACAGATAGCTCTATTCAATAAAATAAAAAACAAAAATATCTGTCTTGACTGAATATGATAATTTTCAACGTGTTCGGATACCTTAAAAAGCATCAATTTAACAAAGAAATTTTTTAATATGTTATTTATTTTAAAAATTTAAAAATATTTGTTATTTCAGAAACTTATTTTTGTTTTTATTTCAAATAAAAAGCTGTTTACAAATTGTAGCTCTGAACGTATTCGGTATAAAGACAGGAATTTGTGGCACACACACATCTATAGGAAAAAGCAACTCGCATACACACTCTCTCTCGTACTCATCACGTGGTCTCCGGAACTATTAGCTCTACCGACTGAACATTTATGTCACATATTTCCTTTGTTGAGTAGAGATCTGCCAAGAATGAGTTTTTAAGAAATAATGTGTAAAATATTCTTTTAATTTCTAATGGGCGGGGATTGGTGTTTTACCATTGCAGACCTAGAACATCCTCCGGAAGCTGGCATCTCTTTTTAGTGCGGCACCATTTCGGCGGATACCAATCGTCACAGGTGATTTTGACGCTCAGTTTCCTCTCTAGAAGGAGGCACCTGAGCTTTGACGATGTGAATCTGTTCTTGGATTTAATTTTGCCTAGAGGACCCGAGCCAAGCAGAAACTCTAGGGATCTTTTACATGCGAAAAAATGATTATGCGAATATAAACATATGCGAATATAAAATTATGCGAATATAAACATAATGAAAAAAATAATGGTTTATCTATATCTGTAAAAACAATACGAAAATGTAAGTTATTTTTTATTCAAACTTTTATTTTTGTCTCTTATATGAGTAGAAATCCGAAAAAAAATGTTAAAATTACATGAGATTTTAATTACAAAGCTGCTAACAATAAAAAAATAACTCCCTATTCTCATTGCTTATAATTCAATCATTTATATGGTCATGGAATCGAAAAGTTTTTTTAGTCTATTGAGATGTTTTTTCAACTGTTTTCAATGCCCGTCCATTTTAAGCTTATCTTTGACGTATAGTGTAAGTTTTACTATTTTTATTGATTTCACACGCACCGAAATTCTCCATAAAACCACGGTTTCTTGATGGCTAATCTAAGTAGGATTTTAGGCGGCTTGAAATGTGTATGGATATATTGTTCTGCTGAAATAGGTACTCTCCTGATGTTACTAGATGCACCTCCACTTTCTGCAAGGATGTTTGGGTAGTCTTCTAAATTAATTTTTGTTTTCAAATAAGGGCAACTAGTATCATTCCATTAGCAGCAAAAAGCCACCTCAAATAGTCATATATTCTCTCCATATTGTAATTACGGGAATCTAGAGGGTTTTCGTTCAAGATATCATTCAAATTATATCTAACCCGTATAGTTTGTCGAAGTTAAACCTTTTTTCTCATCAGAAAAACAATTCAGTGCCACTGATCCTCAAAATCAACATACTTTTCTTTGTGAACTTCTAGCCCTTTATTTCATATTTCTTAGTTGGAGGTGGCTGGCGCTTCATTTTACTAAATTTTACGCTTGGATATATTGATAGAGTATTATGTACTATTCAGCTGGTGCAGAGAAAGTTCAAATCAATCACACTTTGTGAAAAAGAAAGCTTTTACGAGTTGCTCGACTAACACACACAATGACTTTCATTTGACGAGAAGACAATGCAAATGGACGGCCTGTGTTCTTCAACTTTGATTAATTATCATTATTATTTAAGAAGCTACTCATTACAGTCTTATATCTGCTTAATCTTTTAGCTATTTCTTCAGACTTTAAACAACATTCATTAAAATACCCCGTTCGATCAATGGTAATGGTTTGCAGCATCTCATTTTCACAGAAATTACAATTTTTCTCATCACTTGTACGCTATTTGTTAAAGCAGGTTCACGACTTGAAGATTAAAATCGGAAGAAAGTTAATAAAACAATAAATGCTTTAAAATTGATGTTGACATAATTTTATCTAGCACATTACATGCCCCCCTCTGTTTTGTAGGATATTTAATATTTAATACTAAATCTCAGTGTTCTTTTATTTTATTACATTATACACACACATATACACACACATGTAATGACATATTTTTTTATGCGTATCAATCGATATAAAAGGAAAAATACAACAATATAAAATAAAATTGATTAAAAGTTTATTAACATGACATTCAGAATCAACAAAAGTGTGGGTGGGGGGACCTCGTAATCTTAAGACTATATTCAATTTAATTATATTTTAATTATATAATATTTAATAGTGAATACAAGTGTTTAAGAAACATTTTAGATACTAAGAAATATAATAAGTCTTTAAACGATTATCTTTATGTCATAAAAATCTTAAATACAGATTTCGATTCCTCAAAATCTTTTTTCCATCTAAATATCATATCAAAGTGTGTTTTTTAATTTTGATACTAGTACAGTACTGATTAAAAAAGAGTAATGTTAAGAATAAGTAGGAAGTAAGAATGAATATTATTAACGTATGAGAGAAAGAGATATTTTTTTTCCATAAAATAAATAAATACTATTGAGTAACGCAATGAGTTCAGAAATTGGATGGATAGGGCAATTAACGTAACACAGTATGGTAGAAATAATTATATACAAATTATTTAAAATTGAAGAAATTCCTGATCGTAAAATAACTATGCACTCTCTCGCAATAATTTAAAATAAATTTCATTGTTCGGATTAGTACAAATGGCATTGAAACTACAATAGAGCTTTAAAAGTATTGCTACGTTGTTGAATACGTAATAAATTTTTATCAGGTTTGAATGTAGGAATTCTTTCACTTTTGAACTCGACCATATTGTCAAGGAATTGACGGATATATTGATCGACAAGGAACGTGACGACCAATAGAAAGTTGTTTACTAGTAGCAGTAGCACGAAGCTACTGATATATTCACATGTCACATACGATGCAACGCAACAGAATGATATAGGCTTAAGCGTTCAAGATTCATCTATTTGTGACATGTGGAATGTTTTCAACATAAATTGAAATGGCTCGTAGAGCATGTGTCTTACGGGTATCTCTTATTGGATAAAGGAGATATAGATATGTATGTAGGCTTATATACAGATAATAGAACCTAGATCTAAAACCCTAATTTATCTAAGAGGCTTTCTCAAGTGCTCTTTAGCTCGGGTTTTGAGTATATCTATCGATTAACAACTGAAGACTAAATGCACGATGCAATATTCGCCACTTAAACTGGAATCTAGTAGATATGGAGTTCAATATTCTAGTTTGAAAGGTCACTTAATTTCAAATAGTAACATTTTATTTTGAATATTTTTTTCAGATTATTAGACATTATAGGATCTGTATTTAATTCTGAAAGTTTTCAAGATATGAAATATTTGAATCATAATTGTATCAATATTTCTGGAAACTAATGCAAATTTTAGCCAATTATATATATTTATTTAACATTCTTCCAAATGAATTGTGAAGCAATTACTTTTCAACCACGTTATCAATATACGTGAAAATTTAATGATTCATATTAATTTCTGATTTATTTAATGATTGTAAATATTTTGTTGATAGAATTTATATATTTTTTCGCAATGTTAGTATTCATGTGATATGGATAGTTATTTTTCGATTTGTATCGCCGTTATGTTGATTAGAAGGAGAGTAGTGTAACATCTACAAATTATATGTATAATCTTTGTTTCTACAACTTTATGTTGACTGTGAATGTGACGACAGAAGTATAAAAAGTTATAATAGTAAAGTGTTAAAGAGAGAATGTCTTTACGAAAAAAAAAGAAGTTTTCTTTAAAATATAGTAATGCAATCTTGTTTTTAAATAGAAAATAATGTTGTATGTGGTTGTAACCATTACAATCTCTCTTAATCATATAAATGATATTTTTTACCTTCATTTTTGTGCTTTAAATGATTAAAAAAGAAAAGAAATTGATTTTAACTTATGGTGGATGTTGCAAATAAATCTTGAAAAAAGATAAATTCTAATTCTTGTAATCAGTATTATAAGTTCTATTTTGAACTCAAAATACTGTATGTAAGAAAACTCTTTAAAAGTACTTAATATTACAAATTGGGAAACATATATAAGTATTGAAGTTATGAAAACGTGCACGTTTGAATTTTGCAGTTAAGAAATGGTTCGCAAATATAAGTAGTTGTAGAGAATATTAAATTTTCTTACTTACATTGGTGTCCAAAAGATAAGCATAAATCGTAAAATGCAAAAAACATGGAGTAAATACTCGTAAAATTATTCCAAATTTCTTGCGGATATTAATTGGGTGAATAAGAAACATTGGGTTTATGCAAAACTTTTCAGTCGACTACGTCCTGCGCGAAACACCGGCGCATGTCGGAACGCGGAGAAACCGATTCACGCAGCATAGGTAGTTCAGACGTTTCGTGCAACTGCTGTGCGAAGGAACGCTGTTAACCATCAAACAAGGTGAATGATGGCACAAAGACGCCAATTGGACATGTTTACGAAATGAAGAATCGTTGGAATGCTGGAATCCTCACGATCACAAACCGAAGTGTCTCGAATTCTGAATGAGAACCAGTCTGTGATATTAAGACTGTGGCAGAGGTTTCAAAGAACGGGAGATGTTACCCGACAACCAGTATCAGGTGGACCAAGAGTCACAACCCTTCGCCAAGACCGATATCTGGTAATAAGTGCGCGACGTCAGAGGGGCAATACTGCCAGAGCACTGGGTTCGGGGCTCACAGTCGCCACAGGAATACGAATTTCGAGACAAACTGTTTACAGGAGACTCAATCATGCTGGTCTGTATGCCAGAAGACCAGCAGTTTGCATTCCCCTCACGTCTGCGCATAAACGCGCTCGTTTGAACTTTAGTTTGAAACATCAACATTGGAGTGTAGGCCAATGTGATGTTCAGTGACGAGTCCCGGTTTAGTTTGAGTAGTGATTCTCGGCGGATAACGATATGGAGAGAACGTGGAACACGTTTTGAACCAAGAAACATAACGGAAAGAAATTTTCCATCAAGGGGAATAATGGTATGGGCAAGCATCATGATGGACGGCCGCACAGACCTCCATTTCTTTGACACGGGGTCTGTGACTGCTCAAAGATACAGAGACGAAGTTATTGAGCCTTATGTTCGCTTGTTTCGAGGTGCTGTTGGTCCTGACTTAATATTCATGGACGATAATGCGCCATGTCACCGAGCGGTGCTGATTGATGACTTCCTTGAAACGGAAAACATCCAGCGCATGTCGTGGCCTGCCAACTCTCCTGATTTAAATTCTATCGAGCATGTATGGGATTTGTTTGGGAGACAAATTGCAGCCCTTTCGCACCCATGAAGCTCCATTACAGAACTGAAGAGAGCTCTCCAAGAAGCATGGATCTGTTTGAGCCCACAATTCATTCATCATTTCGTAGCAAGTATGGTAAATTGCTGTGCAGCGTGCATGGCTGTCAGAGGTGACCACACGCCTTATTAAACTGCAGCATCAGTATTTTATTTAATGTTTTCTTTCATTTTTTCTTTAAAATGTGAATCCTTGCTATGCTCAGTTTTCTTTTAAACTGCTACTTTGGATAATAAAATTAATTATTATCATTCTTTTGATTTGCTTCCTTATCTTATAACCATTTTACACTCGCATATCACGTTTCCCGCCATTCTGATTTACATTTCCTTCTTTATTCACATAATTATCAATTATGCTTAACTTTTGGACACCAGTATATTTTTAGGAGAGAGTAATATATTTTCCTTTTCAAGAATTCTTTCGTTTCATTTTTCAAAAATACTATTGGCTAATTGTGCTTTTTTATGTAACTGAACAAAATGTGCAGAATTTATATATATATATATATATATATATATATATATATATATATGTATATATATATACATATATATATATATAATCAAAATTTCTCTACAAGAGAGATGATTCAACATGATTAATACTTAAAAGAATATCAATTGCTAGATAACAAGACAACAGAATTTAGAAGGATATATGAAAAATTGAAATAACACAGTAAAATATAAAAGAATGGATGCTTCAGTATTATCAACATTGCTGACTTAGGACAGCTAGTATACATAAAATTTTCTTTTAAAAAAATCTTTCTGTATAAAAGTGGGGTTGAACATGTTTTTTGGCCAGCCAACCTTCCCCCTTTTTTCTGTTAATAATACCGAGCAAATATCAATTGGAAATAATGGATAGAAAATCTAAATCCATTATATGGAAAAGGTAACTTACCCAAAAATTGCATACTGAAATGCAGAGCCCGCGCTAAATCTGAGTACAATAAACAAGTTATTGCCAGATTCTGGACCCTAATACAATTTCAAAACAAAGCAAAGGCTGAAAAATAGCACTTAACAAAAGTTTGAAAAGAATAGAAATAATAAAATAAGAAATGTAAACATACTACAATTATCTTAGAGACTCTTAATATGGTTTAAAAGTTATAATAAATTCTAAAAAAGTAATTTTATCTGAAACTAGAAACTGGGGGTATTTAAAACTATCTAGGAAGAATAATAAATCTATAATATAAACCTTTTAAATTTATAGAAATTTAATCCTTACTATCTAGAATATCATTATTTAAATATCTATTAATAAAATTAATTGGGTAGTTTTGAATTAAACAGTATTTAGGTAAAATGTTTATAATTTTTTATTTTTTCTGATTTATTAGAAACTAGAAATTTATTGCGTAGTGTGTAATTAAGAACAATATTTCTGAATATAGATACATGCACATTACTCTTCCAATGCGGTACTTTTATAATATTGAAATTAAAGTCTTCTCGTTTATCATAAATATTAGTAACTATTTTATAATCTTTTAATTTAATTTCTATATCAAGAAAATTTGCTTCGTAACTGTTACTATTTGTCTGTATTAAATTAAGATATTGTGGATAAAAATTAATATTAGGTATAAAGTTGTCTTGCTTGCCAAAAATGATTATATCATCTATATAACGAAAGAAGTAAAGTTCTAAGTTGTCTGTGAAACTATTTTCAAAATAATGTAAATATAAATTAGCAAGACAGTTGCTAGCTGGGCCACCTTGTGGTAGACCCTTAATCTGTTGATAATAATTACCATTATGATAAACATAATTCTCTTTTAGAACTAACCTGAGTAGAGAACCAAATCTATCATATTTGACATTTTTAAACAAATTATCTTTATATAATTTTACTAGTGTTTTTATCATATCATCAATATTAATTGAGTTAAAAAGATCTTCAAAATCTAAACTAAATACTGAAAATATCTTTTTATCTTTAATTTGTGCAATAAGTTCTGTACTATTTTTAAGAATGGCTGAAGTTTTTAGATTATTTATTGTATCTTGTAACATTTCATGTAGAATTTTGCCTGATTTGCTGATATATATGTATTAAAACCATTAGTAACTGTTCTAAACTTTACTGGATTTTTATGAAATTTAGGAGTAAGAAATACATGTGGAAATTTAAAATTATTATTAATTTGTATTTTTAATTGTTTATGAAAAGCCAAAATTCGATTATTTATTTCTCTATCAGAAATTGATGACCTAATAAAAGCTGTATTATTTTTAAAATGTTTGTTGAGCATTAAACGATAAAAGTATTTACAAATGAAGGCAACATTTCCAGGCACTTTATCAATATAAACTATAATAAATTTATTTTGTAATTTTTTAGTCTCATTTTTAATATCATTAAAAAAGATGTTATTATCTGTACTAAAGTTATATTTATTAATCTGTTGTGTAATGTTACATTTAAACTGTGTGAATGCCTCTATAGGCATACTATATTTAATAGCAATTTTGTAAATAAATTGCTCAATATCATTATATAACTGATTTTTGATAATTTTATTATTATTGGAAATCATAAGTCTAAAACCAGTACCTTTATTCATTATATTTCTAAGATTATTGTCTTTTACAATATTGAGATCACCAGTAATAACATGCTGGTGATAATTATCTTTGAATTCTTTAAATTCATTACAATAACATATTAAATTTTCTTGCTTGATAGGTACATTATAGTTAAAAATTGATCTACATATTTTTTATTATATTTAAAAGCCTTTTTAATAGTGATATTTTGAATTGGGAAAGCAGACATGTGTTTTTTAAAAATGCTAGAAAAATTAATATTATCAAAAGATTTATTCATATATAATAATGTACAATATTCTGTTTGATATTTTTTATTTACATTGACTTTTATTTTATGTTTATGCTTCAGAAATTTGAGAATGTCTCTTATGATATGTAAAGCATGACTATCTATAAATTTATCTGAATTTAGTATATTATCCGTAATACATATTTCTGTCTTACTTAATCCAAACATGAAAGATTTAATGTGCTTTATATTAAAATTGTTCTCGAAACTATTACATATATCGCTAATACCTTTTGAAATAACATTTTCGTCTCTGCTTAACCTTTTAGTCCTATTACCTCTAGTTTTTCTTTTATTAGTCTTTTTGATTTCTTTACTGTAATAATAATCTTGAGAATTTTGTTTAATAGCATTAAGAATATTTTTTCCTAGATATAATGCATTTAGTCCATAAGGATAAATTGTATTATAATACTTAATGTAGAAATTTTCCCACCATAGTCTATCTTTAACATTAGGGACTACTTTAATAATATTGAGCACTACATTTTCAAAACCATGTGTATGGAAGTGTCTAATTTCTATTTTATTTAAAATTTTTATACTATTAAAGTTTTTAGTATCTGATCTATGTTGATTAATTCTAATATTAATTTTATTACTAGTCTGTCCAATATATTTAAAATGACATAGTTTACATGTCAATGAGTAAATACAGTTAAATGTCTTGCAGAATGTAAATTTAGAATTATCTTTGATTTGATCATTATTTATCATTTTACAAGTTTTACATCTATTGTCCCCACATCTTTTGTAAAAGTGAATTTTTTTTATTGCAGAATTTACTATTTTGATGTTTACTAGAAAAATATTTACTGCTTTTAATGTCATTAGAGTTGATAGAAATATTGTTACATAGCATAATATCTTTTTTAGCATTCTTTAAGTAATCCTTATTCCAGAATACTCTGGTATAATATCGTCTAGTAGAATCTCTACAATCAACTACATTTTTCAATCTCTTGTCATGATTTACTGAATTCATCTTCACTAATATAATCAATCTGTTAAAAAAACTAGCCTAACAGATGTAAATAACAAACGTGTATGAGAATACCAATTGCTAACAAAAACTTATAAACTAACTGAGTAGCCTACTAATATAGCAATATAACAGTTTTAATGGTTACTTTCTATCGATGCTACATATACCATTATAATGTACCACCGAGCAAAGACCAAGTAATGTTACTAAGCCTAGTTGCCAGTCTCGAAATTTTGGAATTTAAATTTATTCATAATTGTAAAGAATTTTTTTAAGCATCTAGAAAATAGACCTTAATATCTATAATATATATATATATATATATATATATATATATGTATATCATACAATTTTCACATTGTCAAGAATTTTCAATTATTGTTTCCACAATTTTCATATGATGGTCAAATTGCATGTCTTCGAAAGCAACATAAAGTTATGTTAATTGCAAGCCAGTACTTAAAGACTTGAATGAGTGAGTACCTTATTTTCGCTAAATAATTCTAGTGTAACCTTAATTAATTAACCACACATTTTTTTAATTCTGTCATTTTATCGACGCTACCAGGCGTATGTTTTTTTGGTGAGTGCAATTTAATCAGTAATTATAAATATTATTGAAAAGAAATTTTTTTTAAAAGTACTCTAAATAAACAAATGATGTTTTCGTCCACGTTTATTTTTGTATTTGTGATTCAAAAAGCATAAATTGAGTCTATTTATTCTTATAAAAACATGTTTATTTTTATACGGCGCACTACTGTAGATTCAAGAAACTTGCTCTATCAGCAATTGAGTCATCCAATAAATTCTGAATTTCTTTCTTACTCTCTTTTTCCTCTCTCTCTCTTCTCTTTTACTAAGTGTGAGAGAAAGAGAACTCTCATACACTCACTAAAAGTACTCTCTCTTTACAAATTTGGATTTTAAAGAAGGATTCTACAAAACTTAGAAGAGTAATAACATCAGATCTGCTTTGCGATGTTTGAACCAGTTTTGTGGCTTGTCAAACTTTTCTCTTCTGCTTACAGTACTGAGTGAAATCCTAAATGTTGTAAACAGATATTCCGAATTGTTAATATGAAAAAGAGGTACATTTATCTATGCATACTACGAAAGAGTATTTGAAATTGCTTAGATCACTGTTCGAAAAGAACAATAAATCAGTTATTGTCAGATTCAGTGACTTATATACAAATTCAAAGCTTGAAATAAAAATCCTATATATTTGTTCGCAAATTTATTTTAAGAGTGGCTAGATACCTATAAATGAAATTTCACATTTATACACAAATGTAGTATACTAATAAGTCGAAAGAAATTAATACTTATTTAATTAAAGATTATATATATTTTTTAACTTTGTATTGCAGGGAAAAGAGGATTAATTTTAATTCCATTTAAGCACGTTTTTCTTTTACTGATGTGTAAGTCATGGGTAATTTAATTAATATTTTAATTCTCAAAGCAGTAATTCCTTTATATTAATCTAATTTAATATTATTAATATTGATTGAAAAGGCAATATTTTTAAATACTTACCTAAGCACCCACGTAGGAATGATTTCCTGTGAAGAATAAAAGCATCGAATGGAAAAATAATCCACAAAATCAATTTGGCTCACAGGAAGAGAATAAGTGAATATGTGGAGTAAAGGTACTATTCACAAACACTTTGAAGTAGAAACCGAAATGCTATACTCAGATATCAAAGTCAATAGTTATAGATATCAGAGGGGTGTGTGTATGGTCTTGCCAAGATATAAGCAGTGGAAATAAAAGTTCCATGGCAAATGGAGACGGAATAAATTTATTTTCATATACTTGAAAAGGGGAATTCAAAGAAGCTAAAAGCAGTAAAATATTTAGATCCTAGGCAATGTTATTTGCATTCTGATGAAAAAAAATCGTGAAATATTAAATGATACCACCATAAATAGGATTTAAAGTTGCAAGCGAAAATATACGTAGGAAGAAAAGTTATTTGAATCTTAAATTCAATAAATAAAACCATATTAAAATCCTTTTTTAGTTTCTTATGCTGAATGGAAGCGAATTTTAATATGGTGCTAGCAGGTGTGAAAGAAATCGTGATTGGAATGAATTTTGTTTATATCGAAAATATTTCATTTTTTATTCTAAATTATATCATATATATTTCGTTACTTTTATTTAAAGACCTGGGCCTTAGCTCTTAGAAGAGTGTTATTAAATTAGAATAAAGCCATTTCGTATTTTGAATTCTTAAGCCAAAGAAAATAGTTTTTGACTAGTTATTGGAGTATGTTGTTTCATATATTAACGTTCATGTATACAAAATAATCTTCTAAAATAATAGTAATTTAATTTTAAGCATAGTTTAGCATTTGTTGTTTAGAAATAATACATTGATTTTGTTAGTATGTGATTCAAATTTGAATAAACCTCATTAAAAACTTATCTTTAAAAAGTTAAAATTAAACAATTGAAATTTTGATAATATAGTGTATGCCCATTTCAAAATATTTATTTTTGATCATTATTATGCATTTAATTTAAGTAAATATCATATAGGTTAGATAATAAATCAATGAAGATAATTTATTATTATCATTTCTGTCATTAATATTCATTTGTAATATGGTTTATTTTTTTGATAGGATACAGTACGATCCAATTGACAAACATCGGTCAAAAAAATCAAATGTAATTTTTTTAGCCTAAAATTTTTTTTATATACTTTTCTACAAACTCACAAAATTTGAAAGCTCTAAGTTTAAAAAACACAGAGTTGTGTGATAACTTTTACGTTTGTTTTTATTCACATCCCAATGGCAAATAAAACTTTATACTGACTTACCTCGGAAAGATAAAATAACTAGTTTGCTTCATTTAAAATGCTAAGGCTTCTTTTTCTATTGTTCCTAATACCTATTTTTCTATTGTTCCTTTTTTCTGTTCCTAAATATTATTTCAGTTTTTGGTAATAGTACATGGAGTAAAAGTTGATATGCATTTTTCAATCAAAGCAATACTTATCTTTTAAAAAATAATTGAATTTGAATTTACACATTTTTTAAGGAATTTTCACTAAGCATTTCATAATAAGAAGTATTGTATAAATATCAATGATGTTATCGCAAAACCCATACCAACTTTTGTTACACATAGTTTGATGTATTTGTAAATCAAATTTCATATACGTACGTCAATTTTTGTAGGAGGAATAGCATTTAAAATCACTTCATAAGTTTCAAGTTTTTTCCTTAAAAATGAAATGGTTAGCATTTTATGAAATTTTCAGCACAAAACTTGTTTTACATCATATATACACATAGGAGGCAACCTAAAAAATTATGAAAATCATTAAATTAAAAATTTTTGTGAAAGTCCCCTGAAGACCAAATAATGTTCTAACTGGAAGCATCCAAGTAACATTCTTGAATACATTGTTTAATTTTGTACGTTGTAAATAGGGATTAATTCTCTTGGTAAATCAACATATCCGACTAATAGGGGAACGAATTTAACGGTTTAGTCCCAATATATTTACAGTCTAAGATCCTATATTTTGTACATTTATTTATACAGGATGTTGACGAATTCGACAAATTTAGATGTGTGATAGTAGGTAGCAGGGAGGTGAGAAACTACCACAGAATATGGATTAGTAAACCACGTTTATAGCCGGAGTAATTCGCAAAAACAATTATTATGAACGATTTAATGGGGAGGGGAATGAAAAGAAGAAATAAGAGGTAAAGAATACATTTATTAGACGCAAAGAATGTTTACATTTCTAAACTTTAAGATCTCCATTAGGGCCTATTCCGATCAGTATAACAATGCTTTTATAACATGACATTTTTTTTCAATGTGACCTTAAGAATTCATCGATTACTGTGGTATTATATATATATATATATATATATATATATAGTCAAATCATTGGCAAACCTGGTTTCAAAATCTGAATAAAGGGCATTTAAGTGTTGAACGAAGGTTAAAACGTCATTTTCCAGGTAGATTGTCTGTGGTCAATTTGAGAAACTAGAAAAATTCGCGAAGTCCAATATTATACTCCTTTGGCTTAATTCTGGTAAGAAACACTGAAAAATGATGGTCCTTGTTTCAATTAAATTTATGCTGTAACCTTGTAACTGCAAATTAACTTCATTGAATTAAGTAAATAAATCTGTCATATGGATAAATTTTGGTTTCCATTTGGTTAAATTTTCTTTTAAAATTAAAGTCACGATCTTTAATGAGAGCCTCTATCATAGACCCCCATTTACACCTCATAAATTCCCAAATTTCGCTGACGTGGACCCCTTACTGGTCATAATAGACCCCTAGGGTTCCATTAGACCACATTGGGAATTACTGCTCTACACGGTGGGTCTTTAGATTAGGGTTTGAACATATAACTCTGCAGAAAAACACCACTCACGAGTTTGCAAATATGCCTCTTGACTACCGCAACCATTTAATTGTACGGTGTTATATTTGTTAAATCTAAAATGATAACTTTGACAGCAATTTCTGACAGATCATATAATTTTGAACAATGGTAAGGTGACAAGGACGGCATTTAAACTGCCATCCCTCTCTTCGAATTTCCACATCGTAGTAATATGAAGATTTTGAGCTTTAACTGATTTAATATGCGGCAGTCCTTCTATACTACATGTCTTTGTTAAATGCAAAAATATACATCGTATAAAAGAAAACTAAATATGAAAATAAAGCTTCCTATTGTTTATTAAAAGGGCAAAATTTTCTGTTTTTCTTTGTTTTGATCGAAATTTGCTTTTAACTGCTATCCTTTAAAAATATGGGGCTGTTTCTGAAAGTACTCTTAAGTCTAGCGGGGGAAAAAGACAAATCACTTCATAAAATTTTCTGAAAAAAATTATCGTGAAAATAATGAAAAAAATAACCATGACTCGAAGCAATATACGAGTAATTTTTTTTCCAGAGTTGCCTTTCATTTTAATGTGTAAGTAAAGTCACTTGAGAAATTCTATGCACAAAGGAAGTCCGACAGCACCTTATGAGTAATTATGCCTTAGGCGTGCTTTAAACCTTGTTTTACTGACCAGGGTTAAAGTACTGCTTTGAAGCTAATGATAATTGGTTGCTTGTGTATTTTGTTAAAAACTTTTTTTTGTTCTGTTATATCGAAGAATTCGAAAGAACAGTAATATACTTTTTTTTCTTTTACGTAATTGCTGTTAAAAATTTTTTTTTGTGTGGAAATAATACATTTATGACTTTATTTTTAATGTTGCCTTGTTGTTCGAAGTTAGATTCTTTTGTTTATTTGATGTTTTATTTTCAATTAATGTTCTTAAAAATGCAAATAAGATGTTAGCTTATAATTATATTCCATGTGAAAGCTCTAGTTTTCATACTAGGTCATAAAAATAATTGGAAACTTGAAATACTGGAACCAATAAAAACTATTTGATTGAAATATATTTTGTTCTTACAAGGAGATCATATCCAATAAATGAAAAAATATGTAATTTAGCCAGCAATATAGAGGAGTCTCAAATAAACTGGAAAGGTATTTTTATTCTATTAAGTTACTATTGTATTCTGTTAAATTACTGCTTTAGAATATTTACTTAACCACCAAGAGATAGCTAATTTTGAGAACGAACTGTTCTTCAGAATTGAACAGTTGGCTCAACCTTCCTTCTTTTTTGTCCATGGTTGACACTACAATATATCGTCAGACTTCAAGAAGATAACGTGTTGTTTACCACTTGAGCAGTTGCGATTTTTGCAATTCACGTTAGCAAAAAAGAAGAAATTTTATACCCCCTTTCATCTGAAAAAAAAAGAGAATTAAGTTCTATTATTGACATTTATGAATTTTGACAGACCACATGATGTTCAGAAAGCAGATAAGAGAAGTTGATATTCAAAAAAGAGTGTAATTTTTAACAAACTGTCCTTTCGGATGAAATATCGACCGCCCGTCCTGCAAAGGTTACAAAAAAGCAAAATGTGAATTAAACTACTGTATTTAAAATTAGTGATTAAAGTTAGAATAAAACAATTATAAATGAATTTATTTAAAGTGCGGAATATTCTTATATTTTATGTGTATGGCATAACTTACGGGGGGGGGGAGGCTTAAAATCAAATATATTAAATAATATTGTTCTTCATGCATAGAGATATGAGCTTCCTAACGAAACAACAGAATAAAACAATTTTTGAGCAATTGTTAAATTGATTGATTATCACGTTTTATAATCAATAATTTCAGTAATTCCATAGTTACTTCACTTTAAATCAATATATAATAAGTAAAGCGAGCGATGTGTAAGTAGAACGGAATATGCTGAAAATCTTGAATATTTAAGAACATGTATAAGAATGAGAAGAAAAAAAAAAGAAAATATTAGTACGGTAATTTTGATATAATATAATAATTTAGCATTAGAATTATGTAACTAAACTTTGAGAATAGAACTTTCGTTTTTACACCAGTCTTAAAATTAAGTTTCCACGATCACTGCTAAACAATTTTAATGACATAGTTATATATCTCACATTCACATTGGAATTAATTTGAAACAAGTATATTTAAGTGTATACTGAAACCTTAAAGATATGGTATCTGATTTAAAGTTAATGTCATTAATTTAAAAGTTGTATGGAAAATAAACCATACGGAAGAACTCAGCACCTGCCACGAACACACTCAAACCCTAACAATATTCACATCTTTCCGACAGTTAAGAATAATGGCTTTAAAGAAATTTTATCACATTTCTCGTTACGTAAGATGACCAATGAAAGTTGTCATATATACTGACTTAATCTCCTATAAATATGCATTGTGCATTAGTTTTCTTAAGGTATCCTACTACGTTCGGAGCAGTGATTTTGCAAAAGCGTACAAATGAATATTTTTTAAATATTTAATGTCACTTAAGTTATAGAATATACATGTATAAAATTGTTTTAAGAATATTGTTACAATAAAAAAAAATATTTAAGTGTAATATTGTGGCAAAAAATAAGCATAGAATTACCTATTATTAAAACATTCTCCTTTTATTAAAAATATTTCTAAAACAATATTTTGCATATATATAGCTAAGACTTTCCCAGAGAGCCCGAACTAGGAATTTTGAAAAATTCACATTATTTTTAGAGTTAGTACCAATTTAAATAATAATCAGTGTTTTTTTTTTTTGTTAAAATTTTTCCACCCTGATGTATTAAAATATAGATAAATCCACTTCTAAGATATATATTTCAAAACTCCTAGTTTAGGCTCCGTACAGAGGTCTGAGCTACATATAAGCAAAATATTATTATTATAGAAGCATTTTTTGTAAAAGCAGAGTGTTTTGAAAATAGGTAATTCTATGTTCAATTTAAACATTTTTTGTTGTAATAATATTCTTAAAATAATTTTATACGTGTATTCTAATCTAAGTGACACTAAATATTAAAAAAAAAATTCGTTTTTGCACTTTTGCAAAATCACGGTTCCGAACGTAGTCCGCTACCTTAAGTAATTATGGCTCTGAAACAAATTTGTCTGTAGTATCCTTTTCTATTAAAAGCTGATTTTAAGTAGTTTGATATTTTTGAATTCTTTTAAGAGCAGTTTTTTTACTATTATTTTTATCTTTTAGTTTTGCATTATCTTTATTAAGATGTCTTATTATTCTACAATCGATCACTTTCAAGTCACTACTGGTATACCTCAAAGAAATGATCAGTTTGAACGTATTCATAGAACAATAATTCCTGTTCTGACCAAATTAGCTATCAACAAACCGGATAAATTTTTTAAATATGTCCCACGCGCACAATGTATTTTTGATAGTACCACTACACGTAGTACTAAATTTAAACCTTTCTAGCTTTTAATCAGCACAAAAATGAAACATAAAGAAGATTTTGAGATGAAAAAACACTTTGAAGACGAACGCTACCAAACCATTGTTCACGATAAAGAAACTTTATGTGAAGAGGCAAAGAAAACATCTTAAAAATCACGGCAGAAAATATGCGACTGTATAATAATCGTTGCAAACCGACGTGTAAAAACAAATTAGTTGATAAAGTTGCCATTCAACGAACTAAAGCTCTGCTCAAAGTACTTCAGACCTTAGGAAAAACTTAAAACCAATCCCAAAGATTGTTAAAAAGTTCAAAAGTTAGGATTTCATCAAGTGTCAGTGTCGTAGCCACCGCTGTATCAGCCGTATCAATGATACGGGGCCCTCAAGCTACAGGGCCCCCAATATGTGTAGCATTCTGTCACTTTCAAATAAGTATCTTTTATTTCGTTTCTAAAAAAAGTTCCCCCAAGGAATTTCGATACAGGGTCCACTCAGAACTAGTGTCAAGGGTTCAACTTAACATCAACTGCTGCAGGCAAGGTAGAAAAGAGGTGCGCAAACTGACCACTAGATTTTCACCACTTTGACTTTTCGTTATTTTTCTTTTTCTGTTTGCTTTTTCAAATATATTCGAATTTCTTGTTTTCATGTGCAAGTCATAACTGCCGTGTGGAATAACTTTTTTACTCGAGAGATGGCATTGTTCATGACATCACAAGGAACCTGACTTGCAACACTCTCCTACAATTACGAAATGGACTGGATTTTCCTTTTTTTCATCAGTTCACTTTCATCACCAAGCTTCGATGCTATTATAAATTCCTTATTGATAAAGAAAAACAAGGCTCTCTCTTACCTCTCTCTCTTTTATGTAATATTTATGTGTTAAACTTGAAATGTGTTTTGTCTCCTTTTATGTTCAAATAAATATTTTTTAAAGAAATTTTGTTTCTCTAATCAGATTTTTCCAAAACCACACACACACAAACACATATATACAGGGTGATTCACTATCAGACCGACAAACTTAAACGTGTGTAAGGGGTACAGAAAACTTGGAATCACATAGGAATGCAGGGTCGCAAATGTCATAGTTACAAGCTACGGTGCAAAGAAGCAAAGAAAAAGCACATTAATCAGCAAATCACCCATGTGTAGATTTCAGAAAACTCTTATGGCACGCAACCACATGCAGCTCAACAGAGTTTCTCGGTCAATGTTTGGACCGGCATTCTTGGAGATTACTTCATTGAATTGTACCTTCTACCCAGTCCTTTGGATGGTAGGGCATATCCGATCTACAAGCAACAAGTCTTGCCCGAACTTCTTGATGCAGCACATGTTCCTCCTTCGTTGCGTCACTCCATGTTGTACCACGATGTGTGTGACGGGGCTCTCTCCTCCACATTATGGAATTCACATCCGTGAAAAACACCTCAATATAACCCTTGGACAGCGTTAGATAGGTCATGGGGACCCGGTCCATTGCCTGCCAGATCACCGGACCTATCATGCATGGAATTATTCTTCTGAGGTCACATGAAGAGTTTGGTGTATGAGACATGAAGAGTTTGGTGTTCCTTTAGTTGTTAAGACCTCATCACTCGAATATCTGCTGGGAGGATACGTGGCATGCCAGGAATCATCCACAACGTAAGGAATTCCATGCAGCACTACTGTCGGCGATTTCTGGTAGTAGTTTTGAAAACTTGTTTTAGTACAACCTTTCAATAAAATGTTTTCTGTCCCATTAATGTGTTATTGTGTCCGTTCTTTTTCTCAGCTTCTTTGCATTATAACTGGCTACTACGTTATTTGCGACCCTGCTTTCCGATGTGATTCCAAGTCGTCTCTGTACCCCTTACACTTCCTGCAAGTTTGTCGGTCTGCTAGCGAAACACACTCAGTATATATATATATATATATACATATATATTGCCATGGTAGTCTAGTGTTCATTGTCATGGACTTGCGGCTGGTGTATCATGAGCTCGAGCCTAGTGTCGCTGAAGACACTCCATGTATAAGGGGCTGTTGAAAGCTAAATCTGTCGAGGCTCAAACGTCCTCCCGTTGGTGTGGCGCGTGAGTTAGGAGAGAGGTCTGAATTATTTAATAAATGTTCACAATTTTTAATTTATATTATGGTATTGTTATTTTCTTAGAATTCAGAACAATTTTCATTATATCTTATTTCAAAAATTTTAACTAACTTAAATAACATAAACTTAAATATAATGATCCATTTGCAGATTTATGCCATTTCTGAAATTAATTTTAAAGTTATAGTTGTATGGAGATAATAATTTATTTAGATATTTCATTACATTGGTGATTTGAGTAACAAAGTAATCTAATGTTCATAATGAATAACAAACTTTAATTTTAATGACTTATATGCAGTAGTATTAAATACTTTAAGATTAATAGCAGAGTGAATTATCTTATCTTATTCGTACAATATGTACGAAGAACAATAATAAAGAAAATGTATGAATAATTTATGTTTTAGAGTATCTAATTATTAAACTAAGTATTATTTCTTTTTCAGTAAAAGCTCAATAATAATTTTACTGTAACTCATAATAATTGTTCTGAAGTTATTATGTTCATACACTTTATCTCGTTTCCTTGCTTTAATATCATTTAGGTATTATGCAATATAGAGGAGATTTTATTACAATCCCAACTGATCAATTTTGAGTGAAAATTTTTATTACAGTGTGAGACATGTTCAAAGGTTACACACAAATTAAGTTTTTTCTTCGCTTAACATGGCACCTAATCAAAATTTTACACAGCCTTCAATGCATTTATTTATCCCTAGAAATTAATAGACACGAAGTAATAACTTAATTATTTCCCTCAAGTGGTCCCAAAGGTTCTAATTATTACCGAATTTATTGAATTATTGAATATATTTTCAATTACGGTGTAATGAAAATTATTACTAATAGAGAAAGCTACGTAAGCCAGTCAAGTGATGATTTTCGTGTATGACTGTTGGTTTTAATTATCTTAATAATCTGATTACTTGATATCAGTGTTTAACAAGTTGATGAAACGAAATATAACAAAAAAGCGAGAGAGAGAGAGAAAGTGGGAGAGTAGCTTTAATCTTGTATTCTATTTGATTTACAACATATTCAATTCAGTAAACTAAAAGGCTTTATATATTCCTGTTGGGATTTCATTTTGAAAATGGAATTAGATTTTACAAAATTAGATTGGGAAAACTAATAATGTAACTCAAGACAGTGTATAAGTCATCTACTAAAGAATATGCTGAAACTATGTGGAATATTAATTAAGTTTAGAAGTAGTTTATTACGCTATAAATTTATACTCGGATTAATAATTTACTGAAATTTTGCGGACTGGTTGTTAAAATTTTAATGAAGACTATTGAATTTATTTTAAAAGATGGTAACAAATTATGCTAATTTGTTTTTGTACGAAATTGTATTTCATATTCCATAAATTTAAAATACACTTCACAATCTTATATTTCTCTCTATTCAAAACATGATTTTTCTCTTTTTTGATATCAAAATCATATTTTAAATAAATTAAATATTATTTAACTGTAGTGTATTTAGGGGAACCTTTTGAGTCATTTCACTGTTTTAAGGTGGCTTGAATTAAAGTTTTACTTTTTATTTCATGCTATACAAATTCGGAATTTTTTGTTGTTAATGTTACCGAAAAAAGCTTACTAGTGAAAACGTGAAAAACGTAAGAGTATTAGTATTTTCGCTTTCTTACAAATGACAGCGGGCAATCACTACGGAAATTAAAAAATAAATGAAATAAATTTTATTTCTGTATTTACTATAATTTTCAACTGGAACTCCTTCTTTCCTTTTTTTTCGTAAGCAACAGAGTTGCATAAAATTGACCTCTAAGAACCGAATAAAATTTTTGTCTGCCTGCCCGACATTCCTTCTATTTGTCTGTCAGATAACCAGTCTCTCTGTCTATCAGACTATCTATTTGCCAGTCTCTGAAAATCTGTTAGACGGTTTGTCTGCTCGGCACTCTGCATGTCTGTCTATCTATCTCACACTCACTATGTTTGTTGGTCTGTCTAAATTTTTGCTTACAATGTCAAGCACTCTGATCTGATATATGGATGATTTATATAATATATAAATAAATTTTATGTGTAATTTATGTACTTGCTATTATAAGTTTATTAAGAACGGGTTCTAATTAATAGTTGCAGTAAATAAAAGAAAAAGAAGCAGAAATAAAATTTAATTTCGGATATTAGCTGTAAATTTCAACCAGAACCTATTTTTTACTATAGGGTGGTTCACTGCCAGACGGACAAACTTTCAGGTTGTTTTGAGGGTACAGAGACGACTCGGAATCTCATAGGAATATAGGGTTGTGACGGATCTATACGCGACCCTATTACTAATCCTCTTGGAAAAACTTTGGGGCCAGCATTCGCGTTAATTCAAAGCCTCTCAAGAAGAAACCTTGATATTTAAATTAGTTTAAATACACTCATGTCCATAAATTAAGGATAATTCAGAATCACACAGAAATTGAACTCTAAAATAAAAATTTCACCTGTAGAATTATCACACACATCTTGAAGAAGAATATGCAAATTAAAGGAAACCACCAGATGGCGCGGATAGTACGTCACAATGACGAGAGTGTAAGAGAGGGGTATATAAGGAAGGGTGGCAAAGAAGTAAAATTGTTCACAAGCGCTTTGAAAGCCTTTCAGTGCAGTAACCGCATAGTTATGGCACAAAGGAAGCATTTGGATGATTTTTTACGTGGTAGAATTATCGGACGACTGGCATGTGGACGTACCCAGCTGGAACTATCCGAGGAACTTGGAATCGCCCAGAGTGTCATCTCCAGGCTTTGGCAACGATTCCAAGATGATGGTAATCTGAGTAGATGTTACAGCACAGGTCGCCCCCGAGTTACAACGCCGAATGAGGACCGGTATTTGGCAGTTACTGCCAAAAGAAACAGATGGAGCACAGCATCAGACCTATCTCGTCAGCTCTCTTCAGCTACCGTTACGACAGTTTCAAGGCAGACCGTGTACAGACGCTTAGGGCACATTGGTCTATATGCTCGTAGGCCTGTCAGATGTGTTCCCCTTACCGCAACTCACTGTCGCCTGCGATTAACCTGGAGTAGAGTGCATGCATTGTGGACAACGCAACAGTGGTCTTGTGTGATGTTTTCCGACGAGTCCAGGTTTAGTTTGCAGTCTGATTCTCGCCGGACTTTCATAGGGAGAGCAC
Source organism: Trichonephila clavata (assembly GCA_019973975.1). Classification (NCBI taxonomy): domain Eukaryota; kingdom Metazoa; phylum Arthropoda; class Arachnida; order Araneae; family Nephilidae; genus Trichonephila; species Trichonephila clavata. The sequence goes on from BMAO01023689.1 coordinate 87,267, forward strand.
CAGGTACCCGTTACCACCAAGAGAACACCATTAAACGACACCGTTATGGTGGTGCAGGATGGCTCGTTTGGGGAGGAATTATTCTTGGTTCCAGAACTGACCTGCATGTTCAGAGTGTAACGATGACAGGCCACATCTATCGGGATGTCATTCTGGAACAACATGTACGTTTGTTTCGGGGCGCCATGGGTGCTGAATTTCTGTTTATGGATGACAACGCCCTTCCTCACCATGCAAACATTGTAGACGAATGCCTCCAATCGGAGGATATCACCCGTATGGATTGGCCAGCATACTCACCGGACTTGAATCCAATAGAGCATGTGTGGGATATGCTTGGCCGACGAATTGCAGCCCGTCAACCTCCTCCCACCTGTCTACCGGAACTTTGGAGGGCATTGCTTGTTGAGTGGTGTAATATTCCCCAAGATCAGATTGATAATTTGACACTCAGCATGCGAAGGCGTTGTAAGGCCTGTATTGCATCATCCGGGAGACATACTCCGCATTAACCATCATACTAACCATGTTATACTGTTTTTTGTAAGTAGGTTCTTTTTTGAAATTTGCTCCAGGGAGTAAAAATCGCAATTTTTTATTAATTATGTCAAACATATAGCATCTTTTTTGCTCTTTACCTTTTGTTTAATAAATAGACTTTACAAATAAGTCAAATTTGTTTTGCTTCTGTCTCTTTCTTTGCCTGAACTTCATTATCCTTAATTTATGGACAGGAGTGTATATAAAGTCTAGGTTTTGTAGATGTAAGAGAGAAGGAGCAGGAGAGCGTTTGCGGTGATTCGTAGGTGAGAATATTTCATTGAGTATCTCATTATCACAATTTGAGTTAAGGAAGGAGCTGCTAAGATAATAAATTAGTGGATTAAGAATCTAAGATAGATTGAATCAGATCACTTGCACTTGCTCACTTAGACGTGTTTACTTAGAGTTGTTCACTTAGAAAAGATTGCTCTCCTTATATATCACTCCTAGTGTCTCCTTTTGTAGTTTCACTTGTGTTTGAACAGTAATAAAATGATAGTTATTATGGAAGTTTCTGGTGATACTTTGAATCCTCCCACACCCTTAGGTAGGCAAGACGGTGAATGAGCGGCGCCAAATAGGCCGCGCTCACAGGGTCACAAATGCCACGGTTGCGAGTTATGGTGCAAAGCAGCAGAGTAAAAGAACAGAAACAGCAACACGTGAATGGGACAGATAACATTTTATTGAAGGTTTTTCTACATCAGGTATTCGAAATTACGACCAGAAGTCGTCTGGAGGCCTTACAGCGGCGCCTCACAGAATTCCTTACGTTTTGGAAGATTTTTGTCATACCATATATCCTCTGGACAGCTATAGACAGAGATGATGTCTTCAACTGAAGGAACGGGCGTCTCATGCACCAAAAAGAACTAGTTAACTCGTTAAAGAACTAGTCTCACGTAACCTTCTGTTCACTCTTGTGAAGGTCGTGTGATGTGGAACACGCCTATCCTGGTTACATTCCTAATACAACTGCAGAGCGGCGTGCTTGTTACACAATCCGCATTTCCATACACTATCAACATGTCGGCAGTTCCTCATTTGTGAATACGAGTTCATCCTACTAACGCGGGAAACGGATCGCAAATGATGACTTCCGGCAGGATTCGTGTTCACGAAGCTTTCCATTCAGTACCATCTACCACAAGACTGCCTTGAGGAATCTTCCAGAACTTCAGAAATTCCTCTCAACGTTGTCGTCAGACGGCATCTGGTTGTAATTTTAAACACCTATTGTATTACAACCGTTTAATAAAATGTTTTGTGTCTCATTAACGAGTTGCTGTTTCTGTTCTTTTTCTCTTCTTCTTTGCACCATAGCTCCCAATTGCGGCATTTACGACCCTGCCTTCTTATGCGATACCGAGTCATCTTTGTAACCCCTAAACACCCTGCAAGTTTGTCTGTCACCAATCACCTTGTGTATAATAATAAGTAACCAAATTATATAAAATTGACTTCTAGTTTTTTCATTTATTTCTTAATCTCTGTAGTTAGAACTAGTTGTCACTAATTAGAGGCGGAATTACTCATATTCTTAGATACTTCGCATTTTTACTAAGAAATTCAAAAAATAACGGATTTCATCAATTCGTAGTGAAATTGACAATTAGAAATAGAGATACAGCCAGATAATATGATTATATACTTGAGCCTCAATACCATTAAATATTGTTTTGTTAGGAAATGTAGCTTTGTATTGATTTCTGAATCTATGGGGATTTATTACCACATTAAAGTATTGTATTGTTACTGTGTGTGTTTTCTGGTGTAAAATATTACGTTATTTCGTCTCCAATAGCTTGTTTTATAAGTTATAGTTTTACTTAAAACTGGTAATTTTTTATTCAGTAATATTTATTGGCAGAAAAAATGATCCATTAGCAATCCCTCGAAATTCCTTTTTTTATGAAATGTACCAAATTGAATGAAAATATTTATTTGAATATACATTAAATCGAAGTATGAGTTATTTATTTTGTTGATGTTTTTAAGGTTATTAAAGTTCAGAATTATTTCAGGATTCTACAGCATTTGTAATTTAGAATTTTTGAATTAATTAAAATATCTATAAAAAAGACCCTTTTGCTTGTTATATTATAGCATATATACTATCTTCCAAAGTCAAAAAAGACAAAAAAAAATATATAATCTATTTATAATTATTTTCATATAAATTTTTTTTGTTGAGAAATTTGATTAAAAAGTAAATAAATCACATGCTATTGTTAAAATTAAATTATATTTAATTATATAACAATCTAATTATTAACTTTCGTAAAACTTATTTTTAGGAAATAACGCACTGTATACATTATCATATGTTCAAAATAAAACACTCCCAGGATGTTATAACAGATGTATAAGTAATTTAAAATTAAATCGGACTGGTTAATTTTTCCTATGTTTTATGGTTATAAATTTATAAGAATCATTATTTAAAGGAATTACCATTATTTACCATTTCTGTTTTTCTTACACATTTGTTTTATATATATCGGATTTGATGTATATAAAGTATAGTTTTTTTACAGCTACTTCAATATACACTATCTGGCCAAAAGTATCCGGACACCCAGTGGTATGGACTTAGAGCGTCCTGAGGCACATATTAATATGATGTTGGTCCCCCTTTTGCATGGATGACAGCGTGCACACGTTTGGGAAGACTTTCCACCAATTTTTGATAAGTGACCATAGGAATTGCCTTCCAGGCGTCCATCACAGCTGAAGTGAGTGCTTGCAGTGAGAATGATCGATTTGGCTTGCTACGTAATCTGCACTCTAATTCGTCCCAAAGGTGTTCTATGGGATTTAGATTGGGGCTCTGAGAAGGCCAGTCCAGTTTTTGAACACTCATTTCGTCAAACCACGTCTGTGCAAGACCCGACGTGTGAATGGAGCAGTTATCCTGCTGGAAGAGAAATGGGCCTTCCCCGAAATATTGCCATAGAGTTGGGAGTGCAGCATTGTCTAGAATGTCCACATACATCCAGAGTTCATGTTTCCAATCACAGGAACTAACGGACACAGGCCAAACCACGAGAAACACCCCCACACCACTATGCTTCCACCACCAAACTTTACAGTCGGCACAATGCAGTCACTAAAGAAAAGTTCGCCGGGCATCCGCCAAACCCAGACGCGTACATCCGACTGCCAGACTGAAAGCGAGATTCCTCACTCCAAAGAACAGTTTTCCACTTGTCCACAGTCCAATGACGGTGAGCTCTACACCATTGCAATCGATGCTTCGCATTCTGTGGAGTGATATTTGGCTTGTGAGCGGCTGCACGGCTATGGAATCCCAAGTTTTTTAACTCTCGACGGACAGTCCTGCTGCTAACACTAATTCCTGATGAACTTAGGAACTCCTGAGAAATTTCCACGAACGAGGACTTGCGATTTTGTTTCACTACCCTTTTCAGAGTTCTGCGGCAGCGTTCACCAAGTATTTTCGGCCTACAGGTTCAATTTCTGCCGTTTCACTGCCTCGACGTTTTCACTTCACAATTACATCACTCACAGTGGATTTAGGCTTCTGTAGAATGTCCGAATCTCACGAACTGATTTCCTACAAAGGTGGCATCCCACTATACTGCCACGATCAAACTCACTAAGCTCCTTTGACTTACTCATTGCCTCACAAACCATAAATACAATCAGACAAATCACTACCAACACTTTTATAGCTTTCAATTACGTATCAAATTGCGTCACTTGCCAGAACCACTTTTTTAAGGGGTGTCCGGATACTTTTGGCCAGATAGTGTATTATTCTTTCCTTCTATCTTTTGTTTTGTAAGCTTTCAAAGGGATTTAAAATTTAAAATATATATAGCACAGTAATATTTTAAATACTAAAATAATTTAAGTAAATTAAGTTGATCTTGAAATTTAATAATATATTGAAATGGTAAAAATTATTATATATATACTGTCTGGTATACACGTTCTTCATGCGGGTTGATTGAAAAGGTATAAAACCGAGATAGACGGATAGTAAAAATTGCGAAGTAAAACTCTATTAAATCATATTTTAAATAATTTTAAGTAAACAGCAAAATTATCAGACAGAAAAAGCTGCAACATATTGACATTAAATCAGTGTAATAAAATCTAATAAATCAAAAAGCAATGGTTGTCTTAAAAACTTTTTAGATGTATAAATTTAAGCAATTTATTTCGGGAAAACCTTACTTTATTAAGATATCACAGTGTAAGTTGGAATTCTAAATAAAACTATGCTGCCAAATAAAAAGAAAAGATAAATTAAAATTCAGTCATTGAAAGAAGAATTTTTTGAATTTTTTTTATTCGAATAATGATGGTAGTTATGTCTCAAGGAAAAAAATAAGACATAAATACAACAATAAATAAATATAATTATAATGCAAATATTTAGCAATTCTAAAAAAAAAAAGGAAAAAAAAAAACCCTGCAAGGGGAATATAAAGTTTTGCATTCCGAGATGTTGTGTGACGTCATATCGCTAGAACTCTTCAGAAAAACGTTTAAAAACTGAATTTTCAAAAACCTATAGCAAATTTCGAAAATATCTATTCGAAGTTGCACATCATTATGGCCCATAATTTCAACGTACCAAATTTCTCGTGTCTTAGTCTTTCTGGTTTTGTGCTACAACGCAAAAACACAAATATTTTATTTTATTATTGTAGATATTACTTAATACTCATGAAAATTTAAACGGCTTTAAATTAAAAGACGCCCTCAAATACTATAACATGATGCTTGAGGGGAAGTAATTTTCCACTATTACCTGCATATTCCAAGCATTTGGTAAACTCACACATACAGACAAAAACTTCCTTAAGCAAGAGGATCTTGGGAAAAAATTCACCAAAAATAAAATTTAATTTATTTACCCTCGGACACATGTTAATGCCTCCTTTGAAACATCAGCGAAACTTCCTGCAAAATTTTAGAGAAATTTGATTAACACAGTCGAGATTTGTGTGTGTGTGTTGTATATTAGTTATAAATAATTAAACATATAAATATTCAAATTTCTATACATAAGGTTGATACAATTAAATTATGTATTTACCGTAAAATCCAGCGTATAATGCGCACTTCTAACACAAAAAATAAGATAGAAATTTATAGGTGCATGTTATAAACCCGGGTATAAAAAAATGACAGTTCAAAAATAAAAAAAAAGAGAAGAGCATAAAAAAAACTCAAGACTTCTCTACAAAAAGATAGGAATACTGTCTATTTAAAAGAAATGTCGTACCCTATGGACTTAAGGGGTTGTTTTTCTAGAAATATACTATTTTTCAAAATCCTGGGATAATACCCCGGGTAAATGGCTTTAAAACATAATAGCATTGCTAACATACATAGTAAGTTCCTTCGTAAAAAAAAGGGTACGCGTTATACGGCGAATAGATCATAAAATTAAAAAATTCTGCTTGAATGTATACATGAGCGTTATATACCGGTGCACGTTATACGCCAGATTTTACGGTAGTTAAGATTTTATATATATACTTAAAGTTATAAGTACAAATTTTAATAAATTAAGTCTTAAAATAAATATCTGCTTATAAATAATATGACAGTTATATATAATACACACGCACATACACCACACATACACACACTTATTTCGAAATTTAAATGAGGTTTTATTCATGGGTAGTTGGAAGCATTTGTGTATCTACGATTACGCACACTTTTCTTAGTAAACAGGATTAATATATATATATAAATTTTTGAAAATGCGCTTAAATTAAAATTCCGCAAGCAAAATTTATTTATGAGACAATTAACTAAAGTGGTTTTTTTTATCTTAACGCAGAAAGAGTGTTCCCTGATTAGTAAATTAATTTATCTATCTTTATATAGATCGACCATTAGGAGAAAAACTTTATCTTCTCTCACGTCTCGTGACATCCGACTTTTCCATTATCTCATTTTCGGTAAGCATAGAGAAAAGTTACAATTTTTGTTCGGTTTTCTTAAAGGGGAAAAGTGTGTTTGGTTTTGGGCACACTTTTCCTCTTTACCAGAATGAAACTTCTTGCTCTTCGCAACTAATCATTTGAAATAATGTTAAGTAATGGGATTACTGATTCTCCGCACACTCAGATGGCATCCTTAACAGTATTCTCCATGTCTTCCTATGATGAAATTACCTAGAAGAGAAGAAACCAGTGGTATTACTGTCATTGGTTGATCTCGGAGCCCTGGGGTTCCACGAAGCATAACCAGGGGCTCTACGACTCACAATATAAAATCGAAAAAAAAAATTATAAATGTGTATACAAAATGGATTCCCGTTCTGTATTGAAGTTTGTATAACCACGAGCATTTAAATCTCTTCCCAGTCATTAAAACTGAAAAATTTATCTCTATATAATTTGATTTTGTAATACTTTTAAACCTTTATCATAGTATAATAAAAGAATACTAAAACGTTTTTTCTTTATATGCACTACCTACTTGATTGTAAATATTCTATTATTTAATATCCCGGGTTCCACGAAATAATTTTATTTTCGTTAATTCAATGTTTTACAAAACTAAATAGTTTTCTAGCGGAAAATGCTCGTTTTTGTTATTTGGAAGAAAAAATACCTTTAATGAAGAAGAAGGAACAACTAAAAACATATAAATAGATTTGACGTTAAAATCCAAATTTAAGCAAGAACAGTTAGTAAAATTTAGATTGAAAGAGAGAGTTTATACAAAATGTATAGGATTTTCACACACATCTATAAACATTTTACTGCCGTTCAAAACAATGTATTTAAGCGAAAAATATTTCTCAACGAGAGTGGCTTCAAGAACAAAATATAAAAACAAATTAAACGCATAATATATAAAACGACTGTACATAGCTTTGATATATCTAGACTTGGACAGCTTGTATAAAAAAATGCAAACACATATTCTAGTTATTAAATACAATGTATATGTAGGTAACACTTGGAACACGAATTAATGAGTAAATTACATTAATATCACGTTAAAAGATTTTAATAAAAAATGCAGTATTTTTTCAATTGGCTTTACTTAAAGTACCTATAACATGCTGATATAGTTTGAATGTTAAATTAAGATGTATTCTTCTAGGGTTGTGTGTTTTGGATAGGTTCTTTGGAAATACCTTACTTTTTCAAGGATTCCGAGAGTCGAGAATGTTCGAAGACAACTGATGTACGTTATACGTAACAGATTAACTATGAAACGGATTTGGTATTGTTGAATTTTATACTTTTCAATATAGAGGAAATCCGAGTTTGCATGACACTACGGAAGACATACTGAAAAAGGATCTAAGCAATTTCCATCATTTCATACAACGTGATTTGCTAGAATTATTAACGTGTTTTGGTAGAATTGCTATCTTCCCTTCATTGGAATATGGGTATTTCTACGGGTTTTATAATTTATACAAAGGAACCAATATGCTTAGTATTTCTGTATTATCTAATTATATTAAATTCTTTTTTGGATACTAGGAATTTTCTTCCATAAAATTTTTTTTCATAATTTATTGACTAACAATTCTATACCATTTATGTCGAGTTCTTTAAAGGAACCAGCACATATGCTCAAAACAGTAAAATGCCAAAATGAAGACTTTTGTTCATGGGGCATATAATTCCACTAGAACTTACATTTTTGTGTGTTCTTAACATAGGTATTTTGTTCATTCTGTAGAAATACAAAAGCAATTTGTTTGTTCAGATTTTTTTCCCGTTTTATTTAAGTTGGACACAATTTTTTAGATCTCCTAATACATATTTATGCTTAGGTACCATTTTTTTTTTATAAAAAAAATCTCTTAAATTTGTTAAATATTTTTGTACATATATAAAACAATACAGAAAATATAGTGAACCTATTTTTTTTTAGTAACATGTTAGTATTGTTTCTTTAAAAAAATCTTAAAACTTTGTGACTTTGAACATTTCTATTTTCCACCTTATTCTCACATAAAATTATTTTTTAAAAACTATATACTACTTAGACTAAAAACAATTAGGTTCACTCTATGCCCAGGTATCCTGTATAGAAGTATAAGAAAATTTAAGAGAGCCATATTTATATATTGCAATAATTTTTTTAAAGTGTACCTAAAGGCAAAAAATTATACTTCGGAGAAAAAGTGAAAAAACTAAAAGTAGCAATGTTTTCACATATTTTTTATTACAATATTTTTTTCCTGCCTGTTTCTTATGTACCTTAAAATGATACTTTATACATCATCTAGAATTACAAAGGTAATTTTAAATGAAAAAGTTTTTTCCTTTGTTATAACTAAGCATTTTATCAAACATATTTTCATTTAGGTACAATTTTTTATAAAAACATTTCTAGAATATACATATATTTTATATACATGTAAACAACGAAAAAAATATAGTTAAATAGTTTTTTTAATAAAATATCTCAATTTTTTTGTTTTTTTCTCATGTAAAACTAGTTTTTCAAAAAAAAATTAGGCATTAAAAAGAAAAAAATATCATTTTTACTTTATAGTAAATACAAATTAGTGTGGCTTACATATATTAAACACAAGAGGAACTATCTTTCAAAATATGTCAAAGATGGCGTGGTCGTTTGTTTACATTTTTTATCAATTGTTTTTTTCTCTATATTTTAAGATTATTCTATCAACGAACTACAAGTGTTATACATTTTTAGATTCAGAAAAATATTAATTTTTTTTTAATATTACAATTGAAAAACCGATTTTTTTAATGCGTATGATGTCCTTGCACCTTAAGTAATTGTTACTAACATAAAATAAAATGAATCACACACAAAATTAACTGCAAATCTTGCAAGAGTAGGCACTGGTTTAATTTGGAGTCATTCAAACAATTCAAACAACAAATACAAGTTATGATAACGGAGAGTTTTCAAGAGCTATCTTTATTTGTTTATTTATTTTTGAACTTTACTACTCATTCTAAATTTAACATAAAAGCTCTCGTTCTATAATACTAAACCAAACTTTAAAAAAATTAGATGTTAAAAGAAAAAGACTTCAAAGTCTATTTCTTACTCAAAATAGAAGAAAATTAAATAACTTAATTAACCTTCACATGCAATGCCAAAATTAATATTCTAAGATTCTTTCCCAACAAATTGCGTGGTCTGTTCAGTATCAAATATTTTCCAACCAATAACTAGAGAAAGCGAAAGAAAAAAAATGCTCTGGTTTAGCTTTCTTTTCCTTATTTTTTATACTTAACATACATTCAAGTAAAAAACTAACGCCTGCTTCTTTTCCCTTTCCCCCCCTCATTTTTCGGAAAGATTAGGAGGAAAAAGTTTTACATCAGAAAAGAATAATCATCCATCGTAGAGTGATTAATCATGTTAATTAAATCAATATTACTAGGTGGGTGTGATATGATAAACGGAAAAATAAAACTGACTTCATTTTTTTTATCCTAATCCATGTTTTGAATTTTTACTTTCTGACTTCTTTTTTTTCACAATTAGTGTAGAAATTATAGGTTATAATTTAATGACCACATTAGGTTATGTAATTTTCACTTTAACAGCAAAAAACTACATTTGTTCAATTTGGTTTTTATGGATTTTTGATTAAGGCTCTCAGTTCTAATAAAGAAATCGAAGTTGCATTTATCGGTAGTTGTGTCCGGATTGTTATTTCAACATCTGTCTTTTTTAAAAAAAAAATTCTAGCTATGGTAATTTATATCGCATAAACCCCAGCGACCACCAGACTTTTGAACTTGATGGACCACTAAATGTGTAACTTTATATTTCGCGGGCCATTAATATTATTTACCACTACATGGAGGATCACTATAACTGTATTGTCACTTGTTTACGTTTCTATTTACATCTGCATATAATTGAAAAGTGAGAACAAAAGAATATCAACAAACTAAAATGTTATACCGCCAATTTTCTATGATTTCCAACCCTCACTTTCAAAAACTGCTAGATATACCTATAATAGTAGCTAAAATGTCGCTTAACTCAAAAGGAATTTCACTAAAATTCGTAGTTAAAATTTAAAAGCAGAATAAAGCGCAATTCATATTTAATAATACGTTTTGCAACTTGCCATTTTTGAAATTGAATCTTTATAAAAATGTAAATAATGCCCCAATTTTTTTCTGCGAACCATCAAACTTTTTTCACAGATCACCAATTGGCGGTCGCTGGCATAAGCAGTATTGACAAAATTATTCTTTTAAAAGTATATTTTATACATCTTTAAATTTATTTAAAGATCTACAGAAGTCAATGTGTGTCTTCGATTCCCTTTCTTTGGCTTTCTTTTATCATTTAAGTTCTTAATTCTAATAAAATAATCAGCATAAAATACTTTTTGATAATTGTATATCCTTATTTTAACATATGCATACCTGGATAAAAAATATAAGAATAGAAGAGTATAAAAAAAAGCGCAATTTTTACAGAATCACAAAATTAATTTGCGTTTCTATTTAGAACTTGGATACTTTCATTAATTGAAAAGAAATTATAATAATAGCAATGAAAGGTAAATTAATTTTGTTTGCTTTGTAGAAAGAGTGCTTCTTATTAAGTGCTTTATTCATATCTAAAGATATTTGCTACCATTAAATAAAATGCGGCAGTTTAATAAAAATATCATACTGAAATTATAGTTTGAATGAGTTTCCTTTATGTGTATAATTTAATTCCAATGGAAATTAATTCTTTTAACCCCAGTGTATTCTAATTAAGTTAAAATAGATACAATTACTTATTTGCTGATATTCATTATTAACTGAAGATACGCTTAAATGTTAAAATCTTTAAGAATATACAAATGTCTTTTTTATTTTCTTATATTTTGTTAGATAAGGCTATTCCATATTTGTTTTAAAATTTTAAAAGAAGCTTCATTATTCTGTATATATATTATAAAAATTATAATAGATAATTTGGTTGAAAAGTAATTTTATCCAAGTAATAAGTAATTTTACTTATATATATATACAGAATGTAAGGATAAATTATAAAGTTAATTCAAGTTTATTTTAAAAATAATTGCAAAAATAAAATAAAATAGTTCTAGCCCATTTTTTATTAATACAAGTCTTCTGGAGAAAGTTTATTTTAATGAAAATCAGTATCATTGCACTTACATTAATTTTTAATTAAGTAATATTATAGTTAAATAATGCGTGGAGTTAAATGATAAATAAGAAAAAAATATTTAATGAAACGCATCAGACAGAATCCAAATATTTGAATTTTATAAAAAAAAGTTAGTTAATGCTTTGCTTTGAATTTAAGAAAAACAACTTTTTATTTACTTTTGAATAGATTTAAAGACCTTAATGTTATGGGGCACATGTATATCTCAAATATTTTAATAAAACTAAAATGTACAATAATAAACAGCTATATATATATATATATAATATATATATATATATATATATATATGTCAGGTTTGGAAAGTTTAGCTTCAAAATTAAGTAAATAATAAATAGAAATAGAGCGAACTCTTTACTATCGCGTAGGGATTTGAGGGTAAATAAGACTACTTAAAGGTAGAACGAGCACTGACGTTGAGAGAGTTAGTTAGTTAGTGAAAAGAATAGCTGGTGAATTCTCTCGCTGCGATGTTGTCTTTTGTTCCACTCCGTTACACGCCAAAGGTTCACCACGTTGGATTTAATGTTTGAAGAACAATAAAGTAGTTATTTCAGAGATGATGCTCCCCTGATCTTACCAGCGGGCCTTATATATATATATATATATATAACTCTCTTGACATTTCTTACTTTCCCTATGGCCCAGAGTATTGGCAAATACAGGTGAAGGCTGGCTAGCCGCAAAACGTTGCTTAAACCTGCAATTCTGGTTCCTAAGATCAGGAGTTTGCTATAGTACTACTGTGGCTAATACTTTCACTATATTGACAAGTTATCTTAGGTTTATAACTATTCTGTGTATATTTATGAATTATATATATATGATGAGATGAGATACATATACATGAAGATACAATAATGTGATATATGAGGATACATGTATTAAAAAGAATACATAAACCTTTAGTTTATGATTTAATTTAATTTGATTTTTCATCAACGGCTTACTTTTAAGCAACACGAGAGCTATGGACGTGGATGCTAAATTTACCTAAGAATATAAATGTAAAATTTTTTAATTTATACAAAATGAAAAATACGTAGACATAGCTTTTCTTTTATGAATAGGCTTAGATATTTTATAAACATTTGAAGACATAATACTTCCTATAAATATTTCAGCACATAATTTTTAAACATTCCCGATTTTCATCTAAAAAGGCGTGCTTTCCATTTATTCAGTAAATTTGAATACAGTGTAAGAATAAATTTTAATAAATATTAGCTACTCAATACAACTAGTTTGCATCATGTTTTATACATTTATCTGTAAGAAAATCTTCGTCCTATAATATTCAATATTTTTAATAGGCTTGCCTTTTTATATGAAAAGTTTAACTTTACTAAAGTAAAACTTTCATGACATTATAAGCCTTGTCTACTTAGTGACAGAGAACTTTTAGTATTTTTTTTGTGTGTGGGCTTATAATAACTTCTGAACTTTTTTTTCTTTCCAAGAGTAAAGCAACATCAGGTAGTTTTAGTGAGTGATCCCAATGTAGTGATCACTCACTAAAGTGTCACAATGTCTTCGTCAGCATTATTGAACCATGCAATTTCACTTTAATACATTATAACAAAAGATTTAAAAAGTTTCAGGTACTCTAACGGGCTAGCTTTTTGTGGTAATTATTATTATTTATTTATTTTTGCTTAGAAAAAATATTTGAAAATGAAACTTTCCATGAAAACGTATCTTAAAGTCCTAATTTATTAAATGGAAAATATTTTTAATTTTCCTGTAATGTAGATAAATTGTAAAATTTTAAATTATTTGTAAAGGAATCATTCCGAATTAGCTTAAATAAACAGTCATGACCGGTTTCAAGTTTGAAAGCAGCAACTGCGTCTCCCATCTTTGAAACTTTGGTAACTTTTCAAGTGTTTCTCTTCAAATGTTATTTTTAATTTGTCCAAAAAAGTAAAAATACAATCTATTGAACTTTATTTGCTCATGTATAAAGCAGGAAAGCAAGGGTTAGATGGGAAATAGAACTTTTGTTAAGATTTAATTAAAAAATATTACGTTTCTACCCCCCCCCCTTTTAAGAGGGAGTAACTAGCAAAGGCTTACATTTTTATAAATATACTCATGAATTTGTTTTCATAGTGTGTAAAAAAATCAGTACACATATCAGTACAAATCCTCATATAATATCTTATCATTATCGTGAAAGATTCAGTTAATAGTAATAATGTTGTTGAAAATGCCAACTGATTGAGTGACGTCAGATCGAAGCTCGCGAAATAATCGTGGCTAAGGACTAGTATAGCAATAGCAATAATAATAAAAAACCATTAATACTTTAAAAATACTAATAGATATTAGTGACGCAACAATGCATACAATGATTAAATTTATTTTCCTTCTCAGGACAGGAGCTACATATTTCCACCCTTGATTTCATAATATTAAATTTGTAATATTACTAGCATAACAGTGATCTATTTGTTGTAAACACTGGAAAACTTTACATTATTATAAAAAAACTTTAAACAATAACAATATAAATTAAAAATAGATAATATTATACGGCTACTGATGGGTGGAATAAACGTGTGTATTACAAATCTACTCTGGTGCCTCATCCTAGTTAGTTCTTAACTGCTATATAAAAGTTTCAGTATTGGAAGAAAATATTTTGATGATATTAAAATATGAACACTCTAATATAATAAAATTATTAATAATATTAAAACGTTTAAAAATTATACAATTTCTGAAATAGCATAAAATAATTATAGAGACTATTCATTTTAAACACCATATCTGGCATCCATATTGTATTCCAAACCCCTTTTCTAAACCAATGCCGGAAAGTTTTCTGACAACATCATTACTAGTACATAATTTTCAATTATAATTAAACATATATATTATTATTATATATATATTATTTCGTAACTAATATAACAGTTACTTGTTGGCAGTATTTCTCCTTTATTTGTGTTACAGAATTGCTATGATATAAATATAATTTTTTTATGTTCAGGTACTTCAAGTACTCGCTAAACATTCTTAATATCCCTGTGTAGCATTTGTACTTATGAAAAATATAGAACAGATGTAATAAAACTAATATATATATATATATATATAAATGAAATACGCACACATAAATATATATCTAAGTTCCTAAGGCTAAGAATTTGCTAGTATACTACTGAGGCTATCTTATTTTTGGCATGTACTGTCTTGTTATATTTCTATTTGTTGCTTTGGTTTATTAGATTTATGGCAATTTAGTCTGTGATTATTGATTAAATATATATATATATATATACAGAGAGAGAGAAAGAGAGAGATTAAATGTATATGGGGTTGCTATATAAAAATGGACTTCTTTAACCGATTAAAGAATTCTTGATCTTAAAAAAAATATGGACCAGAAATGTATTTTATAAGGATAATTCGTAACACTGGACAAGTATGCCAAATGGTAATACTTCTTTTACCAAAGATGAGAAATTATTTCTCTGGTATTATCTCCTTGAACTTATTTTTGCTGTTAAAAGGTTTCAATTTAAATTTCAAAGCTTAGGATATATTTAAAAAATAAATAATCAGAAGTAATTTTAGCACAAAAAGCCCGAAGGGGTTTCATTACATATTTAAGTTATGCCTATTGTTTTATCAAAGAAAGGTAAAATACTATCTTGAATAAATTCTAATTTTGTACAAAAAAGGAGAAAAAAAAATACAAGCATTTTATTATAAAATTTTAGACAATCTAGTTATTCCTACAGGAATATTTACAATGCATTAATACATACAATACTAATTTATGTTTAAAACATATATGATATTTTTTAACAAATTCATATATAGTTAATTTGAATGTTGAAGAAAAACCGGCTCAATCTTATGACAAATTTTTTAACTGAAAATTTCCAACAAAAGCATTCTAGGTTATTATTGTGATGTTAAATCACTATTAGAAGCAATCCAGTTTTTATTGGTATATGTGTATTACCAATATCAGAGAAAAAGATTTTTAAAACATTTAAACTTTTCGTAAATTTAGTAATCAATCTGTGTTTATACTAGAGACGAAACAGACTGCCGGAGTTTAACTTATGAGACAGTTTAAAGCTCACATTTGTTGAAATTATCTCATCAAGCTAATTAATTGACATGATGTGATCAGTTCAATGGTCAGATTGGCAGAAGGGCTTTCACTAATACATATAATCTGATATATGCCCAAATATACATGACATTGAATGTTAGCAGAATTGTGGACGTCCCAGAGGTGAAAGCCAATCAAATAACCATCTTATTCGAATGGACACTATCTTCAATCAATGCGAATAGTTTGCCGACCAGTAACAATACCTAGATAGCGGTTCGTAATATGCAATGAATAATTAAAATAACAATTCTTAAAAACTTCTATATTTCAAATTTGTTTTCGTTTTTATATGATATAAATTTTAAAGCTGTTTTTACAAGCGTGCTCATCGCATTATCAATTTCTGTCATGACGAGAATTTGTGGGAATTACCAGAGCTTTTAACATTTTTCAATTATTTTGCATTTGAATGACTTTTTTAGTATTCATGAAAGTGATAATTGAATTTTGAGGGTGAAATAATTTTAACAGCTTCATATTTTGAGCTAAAAATCTCAAAATAATTTATTTGTTTTATAAAATTTAGAGTAGTTTTAGGAATAGAGATAAATAAGCATTTTTTAGCAGGTTTTGAATCGACGGACCACATTGTAATTTTATAATAAATCTTTTGAATTAGATATATATTAATCCTGACAAGTTTGTCACCCTGGAAAGATATTCACTTTTTTCAAACCTATGAAAAATTCAATTCCAATTCCAATGCAGAAATGGATTAATGAAGCTTATATAAAGGACCAATCTCTTAAAATCTCCGTATTATCTATTTCCTTTTTTTTATGTGAAAAACATTTCTGTACGTAAGAAAAAGCTAGTTATTTATTTAAAAATATATAACTAAATATCACGCATTTAAATAATCTGATAAAAGTAAAAATAAACAAGAAAAATATGTTTGATTAAAAAGAGAACTAATGACTGTAATTAAAATCGAGTAATTAATTTTAAGATACCCCTCCTATCATCCATAAGTATTTCAAGATTAAATACCGTATAAATATATATTCTGAACTCACAAAAAAGCAAAATGAATTAATGAATAAGTACTATTTAAACTATTTTAGTGTGTAATGGGCATCTTATTACAAATGAAATTTTAATGACTCCGAAGGTTTGATAGCATGCTTTATAGATACGTATTTAAATTAATATCGTTCAAGATCAGTACATTGAAAGTAAAGCTTCATTGTGGATCTATGAAATCGTTTGACAACACAGATAACTACAATATTACTGTTTGATTTATTTCTCTTTACGATGCTATTTGTTAAGAACTATGACTATTCATTCAACTAACTATGACTATTCATTGAAGTTACTATGGGAACTAATTCTCCTTTTAAGTGTATTTTTTTACTCATGTACTTAATTTATTATCTGCAGATATAATTATTTGTATGCATTAAATATACCAGTTTTTTTCTTGTTTCAATGTCATCACATATTATTTATTTTTTAATTTGCAACATTACATTTTGATAGCTGCATTCAATGAAGTTAGTTCAATGTACTTGATGCTCTACCTATTGAATTGTCATTTGAGGCTTGGAAAAAGTAGCTTGGTCTAAAGAATCTGTTTTCCTGCTTTATAACGTGAATAGAAAAATCAAAGTATGCCACAAACAGAAGGAATTTATGAACTTCTCCTGCTAAATTACAATTCTTCAGGCTGATGGTGGTAGAATGTTTTACTACAGTACTGTGGATACAACTTTGAACAACCCAGCTTGTTTCACTATTGTTGTCGAACTCGTTGTGTCCCGTGAACTCCTTTTTGGTCATAATGTTCCGTTATGTAGATGTTTACTTACGACTGAACAATGTATTTTGCCATTTTGCTCGATAGGTCTCAAATTGGCTAAAAGAACATCAATCAGAGTTTAACCTCGTCAGCTTAATCCCCTGACTTCAATGTGTTTGTAGGACAAGATGGAAAGATCACTTCAAATTTGGAAACTCCACCATCCAATCTGACCCGATTTGGAGTTG
Organism: Trichonephila clavata; assembly: GCA_019973975.1. NCBI lineage: Eukaryota > Metazoa > Arthropoda > Arachnida > Araneae > Nephilidae > Trichonephila > Trichonephila clavata. The sequence goes on from BMAO01023689.1 coordinate 105,082, forward strand.
CCATTAATTTATTAATATTCTTCTGCAAACAAGATCAGCAATTTATTAAGTCCATACCAAGAAGAATATAGGAAGAATCTGAGATAAAGGAGAACCACAACTCATTATTAGAAGAATGTCTTTAATGTTTTGGCCATTCAATGTGTGACGGGTGCTTACGCGTTTCACTAACCTTCTCTCATAAACTTTTAAATTGTATTTATTTTAACCAATCCCCGCTGAGAGCTGAAAGTGTGACTTATGCAAATAAGATAGTTTCGGGTTTAGCGAGTTCGAAAGAGATATAAAAGGGAGAAATGAAATGAAGAGATGAGGATGACTACGTGTTTTGATAGAGGAGTTAACTACGTGATTGATTAAGAAGGTGATTCTAGGAGATTAGTTTAACTAAGTGAAGTTTGTTAGCGGAAGGAAGATTATTGAAAAAGATTCATTAATTCGATTCAGACGTAACTGGAGATATCCAGGATTGAAGCCACATCATAAATTCTACAAGTATTCAAGATTCTTCTTTAAAGAGATATCAGGTCTGTGATTTTTATAGATTAGATTTAAATGCGTAGTTTGATTGTATGCGTTATTCCCCCGTGGTATCAGTTGGTATTCCGTCGTTCATAATTGAATTATGATCTCACTCCACTATAATTTGTTGTTCTTAAAGTTTGATTAATATTTGTTTATTTCTATCATAAGGAAATAAAATAAATAACTGATTTATTATTTGCGTAGTCATTAATTATGAATCCGACATATCCAAATGTAGATAATGTGCAAAGAGGAATTAATAATCATAGGGGTAGTGAGAGACTACGACACTGGCGCCCAAATGAAATACCGGAATTAAGAGCAGGTGCAGGATTTAGAGTTTTGCCGGAGTTATTTTTTTCGGGTAAAGAAAATGTGCCTGAGTTTATTTCTAATATCGACGGCAATATAGCCTACTATGAAATACCGGCGAATCTGTCATGTGCATATTTAAAAGGTCATTTAATTGGGAGAGCGTTAGACTGGTTTGAGGTCATAGGCTTCGAGTGTGTAAATGAAGAAGCGACTGCATTTGCAACACTTAAAAAGAAATTATCAGATAGTTTTCCGGTAATACGGAATAAATCAGAGCTAGAAGCTCAGTTTTTTTCATCAAAACAACGGAGAGGTCAAGCCCCGTCAGACTTTATTTTTCAGCTGTTAAAAATCCATAAAACTCTAAATTTGAATTATGATGAGTTAAAATTGATTGATCACATAGTAATGCGACTAGAACCCCAAATAATGGATTATTTAGAAGTTCGAAACCCCACAACGAAAACTCAATTGATAGAGTTGGTAGATCGGTATGAGGAACGTCATAGCTGCAGGGAAAACCAGGGTTCGAGTAATAATTTTGCTAGACGAAGTTGGGATGTGAGTAGAAATCCTGAGGAAAGAAGGAATAATAGAAATTGGAGAGATACTGGGGTCGGAAATAGTCAAAATGATCAAAGAGGACTAGGCAGGGGTGCGAATAATTTTTCTCGTCGTAATTATCAAAATCAAGGATTCGAGGGTGGAAATCGATACAATCAGCCAAATCAGAGAACAGACCGGTATCAGAACCGTAGGATGGTGGTTAGGAAGGGTCCTAATGATGATTCAGCAAAGCAGAGTTGGAGGCGTGTTGATTGCAACAGCGAAAGGCAAAGAAATGCCAATTTAAACTCTCAAAGAGATCGTATTGAGTCAAATCTTCCTAATAGAATTAGACTTAATTCATTGCGATTATCACCAGTTGAACTTCCGTATGTGCCGATTCTTTTGCATGATACATTTCTAAAAGCGCTCAGGGATACAGGTGCGGAAAAGTCGTTTATTTCAGAAAAAACATAACGGTCATATTTTTCTTTCTGTCCTATTAAAAAATCGTTAGCTGAAGTACTTACAGCTCAAGGGTCACAATGCAGAAATTTAGGCACAGTTGAGTTGAGAATTAAAATAAGAGAATTTTCGAAATTATGGAAATTTCATGTGATTGCTGAGATGCAATATCCATGCATCCTAGGTATTGATTTCATGTCACATGCGAAGATTAGTTTTGATTTCCTGTCTAAATCGTTAATCATTCCGGATTCGCAAACGGAAAAAGTGGCAATTTCGGACGAACCGGTTCAAATAGATTTATCTAACACTAAGTTAAATTCAAAACAAAAGCAGGAATTGCAGATTTTGTTTAAAGAATTTCATGGGTTGTTTTCGCTTAAGCCTGGTCTGACACATGTATTTTGTCATGAAATTGACACGGGTGATAGTCCTCCTGTTTTTACGAGACCTTATCGCTATGACAGGGTCAAACAGGCTATAATCGACTACCATGTTCAGAAAATGTTGGGTGATGGAACAATAGTTCCAACAACATCGCCCTACGCGTTTCCAGTTGCTTTTATGTCGGAAGAAAAACGGGTTGCCGTTAGATGACCCAGAAGCTTATAGGTTTGCAATAGATTATAGGAAGTTAAATGCGGTCACGAGATATCCGCGATATCCGCTACCAATAATTGATGATTTGATCACTAATATTCCGCACACCGAAATTATGACATCACTTGATTTGCGCAGCGGATACTTTCAGATGGCAGTAGACCCCAAAGATGTGCATAAGACGGCGTTTGTTACAAAAAATGGTACTTTTGCATTTACTCGCATGCCATTTGGCCTTTCGGGGGCAGCTCCAAATTTTCAAAGGGCCATAGAGATGATCCTCAGGCCAGTCCTCGGGCGTTTTGCCCACTGTTATATGGATGACGTTATCATCTCGTCTCCATCTTTTGAAAGCCATGTAGAACACTTACGGGAAGTATTCAGATTATTGCAGGAGGCTGGTTTGACGTTGAATCGCGAGAAATGTCATTTCGCGAGGGAACAATTACGTTATTTGGGTTTAGTTATTAATAAAGAAGGAGTTAAAACAGATGAGGAAAAGGTAAAAGCAATTATTGAAATGAAGCCTCCGAAAACTGCAAAGCAAATAGCAAAATTTTTAGGAATGACGGGTTGGTATCAAAAGTTTATTAAAAACTACGCAGACATGTGTGAACCCTTATATAATTTAAAACGAAAAAACTCTAAGTTCCGTTGGTCGGAATCAGCGCAGGAAGCCTTTGATCGTATTAAGAAAGCACTGACAGAAGCTCCAGTGTTACAATTACCAGATTTTTCCAAGCCTTTTGAACTCTATACGGATGCGAGCTCCGTGGGGGTAGGAGCAGTATTGACACAGAATAATAGGCCTATAGCGTTTGCATCGAGAACTTTAAACCGAGCAGAAAGGAATTATAGTGTGACGGAACGTGAATGTTTAGCTGTCATATGGGCATTAAATAAATATCGCACGTATTTTGGATCCTTGCCGGTTAAAGTGATAACAGCCCATGCTGCACTTACCAAATTAACGAACGGAAAGAATTTGTCATCTAGAATGATAAGGTGGACGCTTAAGTTGGCAAATTTTAATGTAGAATGGGAACATCGCCCAGGTGCGCAAAATTTAGTGGCTGATATGTTGTCTAGAAACCCGTTAGAAAGTAATGAGAACCAAAGGTGTCTTGTGCGGTGATTAGATCGTTAGTATTATCTTCTAGAGAACAGTTGAGAGAGGAACAGAGAAATGACCCGGAGCTAGGTCACATAATGAAGTATCTGGAAAATCCGGACGATAGTTCTGTTAATGAATCGATCTGCAGAAATTGGTCCAATGACTTTAAAATCGTTGACGGTTTGCTATATTATGCAAAATATACAACCACACTAGGTGAATTAAGGGTATTTATACCTAAAACATTACGTAAAGATGTTATGCGAGAATTTCATGACTCGCCTATGGCAGGTCATTTAGGCAAAAAGAAAACCTACTTAAAATTAAAGGACGCGTGTTATTTCCCGTACATGAGGAAATACATTTATAAATATGTAGCAACTTGCGGCCAATGCCAAAAAATTAATTATAAAAACGGATTACCAGCTGGTCAATTAATTCCGATAATAACGAATTTTCCGAATGAAATCGTGTCTTTAGATTTGTTAGGCCCATACCCTGCAACTAGTCCAGAACGCTATAGATTTATTTTAGTAATTACAAATAATTTTTCTAAATGGGTTGAAATAGTTCCCTTAAGGAAAGCTTCGGCTAAAGCAATCGCCAATGCATTTTTTGAGAATTATACTGCGCGTTATGGAGCTCCTGTAAAGTTAATTACTGATAATGGCCCCCAAATAATATCCGAAGTTTTTGAGCAAGTATGTCGCAGATTGCACATAAAACACGTTAAAACTGTGGTATATCGTCCACAAGCTAATCAAACAGAAAGAGTTAATCGCACTCTTTTAAAAATGATTTCGAGTTTTGTCGCGGATAATCACACTAACTGGGATCAATTTCTGCAAGAGTTCGGTTATGCGATTAGGACAGCAGTACATGAGACAACGGGTAAAACACCGGCGGAATTATTTTTAGGTCGAAATTTAATCACCCCTTTTCAGAATTTAGTTATGGTAACTGATGGATCAGATTTAGTTTGTGGGAACATAGAAAGGTTGTTTGAGGAGGCTAGAGTTCATACAAAGCGCCAGCAAGAGAAGTGGGCGAAATATTATAATAAAAAGAGGCGTGAAAATAATGTGAAAGTTGGTGATCTAGTATTAGTTCAAACTCACCCGTTAAGTTCAAAATGTAAAAAAATAGTAGGTAAATTTATGCCAAAGTTTGAAGGCCCATATAAAGTTCTGAGTGTAAAAAATAATAATAATTTAGTAATATTAAAATTTGGTAAAAGAATAACGGTTAATGTGGACCAGGTGAGAATTTACCATCAAAGAGAAGACAGTGTTGCAGAGTCGGAAAGTAACACTAGTAGTGATCATGGTGCAGTGACATCAGTCAGGTCAGATGATGCGCAGTCGTCATTGGTGCAATCGGAGAATGATGGGGGTTGTCGTAAAGGATCGAAATCAGGAAATGTAAATGGTAGTAGAGATATAGTTGCGAATAGACGCGATGGAGTGGAGGTGAGAAAAAAACGTGGACGGACGGAATCTGCTGTTTCTTCGGGGGGGGGCATGTATAATTTTAGGAAAAAAAGACCTTTTTAGACTGAGAGACAGAAAAGAGGAAGGCCAGAATCTTGGAATGAAAACGTACAAAAGAAGAGACCAGAGGCCCACGTAGATCGCGAAAAAGAAAGATTTCCTCGTCAATGCCCTCTCGTCCCTCCAGAAAGCGGTATAGAAAGGTGGAAGAAAATAGTTCTGAAAGAGCAGTTCCAGGACCATCCCACAGATTCAAGTACAACAGACCTTCATCAGGAAAGGAGCTGTCCATACAATCTTCGGAGCCGACGTCGAGTGGACAACAGCCAAGTTCCAGTTCTCACAAAAGAAAACAACGCCTCAGCAGGAGCATATCAACTTCAACGGACTCGATGGAAGAGGAGACCCAGAAGGTTGGAGCGCAGAGTGGACAACCCTAGGACAAGGTCATCCAGCACAGAGGCCATGGTTGGAGACAAAGCCTATGCAGATTGGATCTAAAGACTAGCCAGGTTGTATAATTCTAATTTGTTTATTTTTCCTCTGACAGACAGTTCGGAGTATTTTCCATGTGGGCTAGTCTAATTTTTTTGTAAAATTAACGTACAAAAGTGTCACTGAGTTGTGTGCATTTTCATATCGGTTGAAAAGACTTTTGTATTTAATTTTTTTCCAAATTGTGGAAAAACATTTGTTGAATTGCAATTGTTTTGCTACACATTAAGACGAGGCTTTATATGTGAGATTACTTGTATTGTTTGTTGTAATATATTCTATGTAAAAAATGTTATATTTTTGTGTGTAATTATTAAGATGTATAAGTAGTGTCTGGTTTCTGGGCGCGGCGTAATTAGGGAATACTAACAAAAACATTAACAGCGCAGCGCGATTGATTGGGAATTTTTGAAAATGAAACCAGATAAAGGTTATTTTGTTATGAAACTATATATATATAATATAATGTATGCCATATTTTATGTCAATAAGGAAGTTGTATAAAAGTTCTGTGCATTTAATGTCATGTTTTAGAAAAATTGACAAGGTTTCCTTTCAGGGCAGCAGTCCCTGAACATAGTGATGCGATGAAAACTTTGATGTCGTGAGAAGATATGAATGTAAAATTTTATTTATATTAGCACTTAAGTAAAGTGCATGATCAGGGTTTTTTCCTTGAAAGGTTTTCCCCTGATCTTCGCCCGAATGGGATGCACTGTAGGGAATATAAATATGTAAAAGAGCAATAAATTGGAGTGGAGTACCCCTTTTGAGTAGTCATTTCTGTGTGTTAGTTTAATTAAAGTTTCTAACTTAGAGAGTTTAAAACTTTCTACAAGTTCAGAATTTTCAGGCATTATAAAGTTCGTGAGTTAACTTTTTACAAGTTCAGGCATTCTAGAGTAGTTAAAATTTTGTGCAGGTTCAGTGTTTTTCAGATGTTAGGTAAATTAAGCGAGTTCTTGCAGGTCGTTTAGACCTTCAATAAGTCACGCTTTTTTTCTCGGAGGGGGTTGTGACGGGTGCTTACGCGTTTCACTAACCTTCTCTCATAAACTTTTAAATTGTATTTATTTTAACCAATCCCCGCTGAGAGCTGAAAAAGTGACTTATGCAAATAAGATAGTTTCGGGTTTAGCGAGTTCGAAAGAGATATAAAAGGGAGAAATGAAATGAAGAGATGAGGATGACTACGTGTTTTGATAGAGGAGTTAACTACGTGATTGATTAAGAAGGTGTTCTAGGAGATTAGTTTAACTAAGTGAAGTTTGTTAGCGGAAGGAAGATTATTGAAAAAGATTCATTAATTCGGTTCGGACGTAACTGAAGATATCCAGGATTGAACCACTCATAGATTCTACAAGTATTCAAGATTCTTCTTAAAGAGATATCAGGTCTGTGATTTTTATAGATTAGATTTAAATGCGTAGTTTTGATTGTATGCGTTATTCCCCGTGGTATCAGTTTATTCCGTCGTTCATAATTGAATTCTGATCTCACTCCACTATAATTTGTTGTTCTTAAAGTTTGATTAATATTTGTGTATTTCTAT